>QWTY01042073.1:486-25174 GCA_008033365.1 Pseudorectes ferrugineus | reverse complement strand
CCCCAACTGACCAGAGGGATGTTTTACACCATATAACATCATACCTCATAATAAAAGCTACAGGAAAGAAGAAAGGGGGAACATAAGGAATTTCGGTGTTTGTCTTCACAATTAAAAGCTACGCATGATGGAGACATTCTTTCCTGGAAATAACTATGAACCTACCTGCCAATGGGAAGTAGTGAATAAATTCCTTATTTTACTTTGCTTGTGCACACAGTTATCTTTCCCTACTAAACTGGGGTTTTTTTCAGCCTGCAAATTTTCACACTTTTACCCTTCCAATTTATCCCTGAGGGGATGTGAGTGAGCAGCTGGGTGAGACCTGACTCCTCACCAGGGGTAGCCCACGAGGGTATTTTCTGTTGTCATTGAAATCTATTAGGTGACATAATGACTTGTGAATCTAATTCTTTTCATGTATCACCAGCACATTTTACCATTCCCCCATATATGAAATCTGTAATTCTGAAATGTTTCATTTTTATTTAAAACAAACATTCATTTCATCTTTTAAATTACTATATAACCTTTAAAACACATAAAAATATGTATTTTGTCATAAAAAGGTAAAAAAATTTGAGTATTACTTTATAAGCTAATCAAACATCATCACTTATAGTTTTACAGTATTAATAATATGTGCTTCATTAAGTCCTAAATTTAACAAAGGGAAATTAAAACCATGTGTTTCGTCACTTGCCCATAGGAAGAAGCAAATTAGAGCAACAGACAGAAGGAAATTGTTAAAAAATGTAGACTCCTGATTAAATTTTAAAAAAGTAAAGAAGCATAAAATTATCAAATGGAAGTTTACAGGGAAGCTCCTTTCTGTAAGAGTTTATAATAGATTTAAATGATAAATTTCTGGCTTGCACAATGCCAAACAAGCAAGACACTATAACACCAAAATCGTGGATTTTAATTCATGCCCTAAAGTGAACATGATGCAAGTTTATCTATTGTTTTTTTCCCCTTACTGTCTCCTACAGGCTTCTGAGACAATAGGCCATTGAAAGGGAGAGTTAAAGTTTCTCTTTGGTAAATTTAACCTCCACAGATTTTGTTAAGGTTTCGCTCCCTTCTGCTTTTTTTTCTACTGGCTTTGTATAAATGTCACTTCTGCATCCTGTATAGCCTGAAGATGAATATAAAAAGAGGCACTGACTAGACATAAGTAAAGAAATTTAATTAGGTGATTATATACTCAGCCTGGCTCTTCTATTATACCCCCCTCTCCCTCGTTTTTATTTTGGCCATGACCATTACCTTGCCTGCAGGTTTTACAGACCACAGACCAAACTAACTCCTCCCTTAGAGAGACAGTCTGTTTTCTCTCACTTGGGAAATAAATCCTTTCCCACATTATTTATTTCCTATATTACTGCTCTTCATCTTCTTTAAAAGAGAGAAAAAAGAAGATTAATTAAGCCCAGTGGTGCCAATACAATTTGTGTTTCATTTGATATAGACACACCAGAGGAAGCTATTTGCACATACATGAAAAATGAAATAACTACACAGCAAAAAAAGATTGCAGCATGCTGAACAGAAATTATAGATGCCTCAAGAAGAGACAACAGTATTTTTAAGATATCAGTTAAATTAAATACTGACACAAAGTCATTGATGGTAGGGAAATTATCATCTATTGACACTTTAGCCATGTCAGGATTTAATTTAGCCTTCAATTTAGTGCCTTCAACAGAGTTTTGTAATTCTTAATAATAAAATATATGCCAACAGTTCTGATATAAGTATAGTAGTATAACCCCCATCTGAATGTTTGTTTTGGTTCTAAAATACTTTTTCCTTGTATCTACTTTGAATTTACCCTCTATTAATCTATTACCCTATTACACCATTACCCCTTGTCTTACAGCAATAGGCCCTATTAAAAAGTTTGTCCCCATCTTTCTTATAGCCCTTTAAGTACTGAAAGACCACCCAGACCCTTCTCTTCTCCAGGCTGAACAACCCTAAATCTCAGCCTTTCCTCAGAGGAGAAGTGCTCCATCCTTCTGATCATCTTTGAGGCCCTCCTCTGGTCACGCTAAAACAGATCCGTATCTTTCCCATGCTGACGACCCCAGAGGTGGATGCGGTATTCCAGATGGGATCTAAGAAAAACACAGTGGAGGGGCAGAGTCACTTCCCTTGAACTGCTGGTCATGCTCATTTTGCTGAAACCCAGGATACAGCTGGCTTTTCAGGATATGGGTGCACATTGTTGGCTTAGACACAGATTGTCTGAATTCCCTCTCCTTGCCCACATAAAAGGATCCCAGATTTCAAAAATGGCCTTGTGTTTCTTCCTCAGTAGTCAGATTTCTGGAGCATGGTTTTCAATTCCTCTCCCAAAACACCTCAGTTTAAACATGACAGTCAGTCACAGTGTGCCTTGAAAGTTGTGAACTACCACCAACTGCAAATGGTTGAAACCAGTTTTGCATGGATAGCCAAGAGACAGTCTGTTGGTAATCTTGTCTGTCAAAACAGTGTACTGTCAACTCCTGAGTGTACAATGTCATATTACACCTCTTTTCTTCTCACAGCTGTTTGCTCCAAGTGGCATGGAGAGACAACCATGAATCTGAGAAAACTGGAAAACGTGCCTACTAGTAGCAGGGACAAAAATCAGAGCAGAAGATTAACAAGGAAGAAGCCAGAGAATTAATAGTGAGCCTCTACACAATAACCACACATTCCATTCACAAAATAAATACATAAAGTGCTTGGCAATGATCTTACCTCTGTATTGCAATTGTTTCGTGTCCTTTTCACTAGAAAGTGAAATATTTGATATGTGAAAGATGAGAAAGGTGGGAAAGTGGGTAAACACGGATAAGTCAGTGAATACAAACATCAACATTTGGAAGCTGTCACTAACATGCAAACAAGAAAAGCTGCTAGCAGCAGTGAGAGCCTGGATGTCAGAAATGTTTGTTTTTCACTCTTGTAAAGGGCTCTTTCTGTGAAATTTAATTACACAATTAAAGTCATAAGTGTTTTCTGCACATGTAAGATCCACAATCTGCTGAGCAGAGCAGCTCTGTTTTGCAGCTTTATACTCAACAAACTCTGGTGTAGAAATTGTCTCAAGCTAAGCCCAATGAAATGCTTATATCTGACTGGGGCCTCTAATGGCTAGTAAATAAAGACCCTCCTTTTACAAATACCACAGCATAAATGGTGCGTACTGGGAAATTTTTGCACGTTCCCTGATACATTTGCACATGGCCGTGTGAATGGACAGCAAATGTATTAAATTTGCATAACAACATCACATTAACACCTCTGCTAAGACAAGATTCTCTTGGGAGAAAAGCAAGCTGTGGCACTTGCGTATGAGATGAGGCTAATTCTCCAAATGCTGTCAGAAAGAACCAGGATTTAATTTGTAAGCCTCTATTTAACTCTATGTCATTCTAGTACCAGGAGTTTTCCTACATAGTTTCAGCAAGTGTGGTGCTGTGTAGATGAGAAATGGAGCAGTAATGACATGAGTAAAGATCTGCAATTCAATATATAGATCTGAAAATATTGCTGCCTATCATATTACATCGTCATAGCTTACATGCAAGCACAAACGTCATCTGCACTTAAAAAAAGTAACAAAGACAGGGATCACAGCAGGAAAATGGCTCAAAGGGCTGCACGTGCAGGGAGTATGGGAACCAAAAGTGAGAAGACAAAGAAGTAGTTTGCAAAAGTGGCAGTGGTTAAACATAAATTCCTATCTAGATTCACATTTAAATTTTGAATTACTTATGTCCCTTCAACTTGGACTTACATTCAAGTCCACTTAAACCAACCCAGGATTACCTTCTGTCTTCCACTCTGTAGTAAGCATTATTTTTTTTAAAGTCTCAAGATAAAGCTTCCAACAGCACAGATTTTATACTATGACAAGCATATATTTTTCTGAAAGTTTAATTTAACTTTCCAACATTTGGGAAACATTGTTGTAGACCAGGAGATAATTTGACTACATCTATCTCATTTTGATTAAAGAGATAGCAATATAGACATTTATTTAAAGAATGCAATTTCTACAGCTGTGCACGGACTCACACAGTGCAAAACCATGACTTTCCAGCTAACAAAAAAGACTTAAGTTTTAAAACCAGTTCAAAAACCTTTATCTGAACAAAAGTTGATTTTGTTGACATAGCACTCAACTAGTGCCCGTAAATTGCAGTGATGAATACTAGCCAGCTGTTAGTGTCCTGCTCTGGGGAATGGTGTTTTATAAAGCTGTCCTCCTTGTGAGACTGTTTTACTGGTACCTTTGACACTGCTTTTGAGAAAATGTGTCAAGGGTTTAAAAACTGACAAAACACAAGAGGCAACTTAAAAAAAAAAAGCATAAAGTCAGTTTCCCAAACTCATTCTTTCTAGTCTTTCAGATTCACTAAATTTCCTATATCTTTACTTCCTAAAATTTTAGTGTTTTTAACTGAATTGCAATGTCCTTTTTGGGATTTTTTTTTTTTTTTTTTTAATTCAGGGCATTTGAAAAACAACAACCAAACTTGTTCTTTTTATGAAAAAAGGATGTGTAAACATTTTCCCTTTAACATCAAAACCTCTCTTCCACTCTTGCAAAGTACGTGACTGGTTTCTGCTTTCACCTCCAATAAGCTGATCTCCCTTTCCCAGTTTGAGAAACTTTATTAAAGCATTGTCTTTATGTTATGTTCATTCTTTGGAATTTGGTTTGATTAAGAAGACTGGTGTGGATTTTTTTCAGTGTTTGAGCATTGTCATTAGGATCATTTATATTCCTCAGAGAAAATTAGAAGAAAAGGATAGCATTGCTACTTCCCCAATTCCCCTTTCATCTAACAGGATAGTCCACCAAACAATAAACAAATCATGTATATCTTTATTTATTCATTACACCCTGTATTTAATATGCCTATAAACTTATTGGCTTATTCATCTTCTGTTCGCTTGTAAACTGAACCACACAGGATACACAACAATGATTTAATGGAGCATTCAGAGTATATTTCAAAGAGATCTTTCAGTGCATCAGGAAGAGTCAAGGCTTTTGCTTCAAAATATATGCATATATATCTCTTCTGTCTGATTCTTGGACAAAATCATCACTGCTGATACTCTTTTTCTCTGGTAAGGAAATAAGTAACAGTGCCCGGAGTGCTGTCATTTATTGAATATCTTCCTGAAAGGAAAGGGATTGACTGACTATGACTGCTACAAAATTCCATCACTGTAAATACTAGAATAGATTATATTTCAAATAATAAATTTCCATAAAGGAATTAATTTTGTCCGACAGTCATCTCCCTCTGAGACATGTTAGCTCAAGGCTATTGACTGGGCTGATTACTGCTAAATATATAATACATACTGAATGCTCTTTAAGAATAAAAATTGAGAACAGTTTGGATGCTGTGTTCTCTATATCTGCCAATATATCTTAGCATATTAAAAGTGACAAAGTAATGCCATATTTTAAAACTTTCCTTGTAGGAGGCAGAGTTCTGCCGGTTTGAAGCAACTTCTCTACCCTTACATGCCTACCTTAGGGTCTTCCCATTGCAATAGTCAACTCCACACAACTGAACAAGAAAATTCATAGTGGTAAGCTTGGGTTTTTCTTGGTCAAGCTACAAGACATGAGCTTGACTGGGACCTTAGATAGTGTATAAATAAAGATGTCTTCTCTTGATGAAAAGCGGTGTGGCCAGCAGTACTAGGGCAGAGACCATTCCCCTGTACTCAGCACAGATGTGGGCTGCGCCTCAAATCCTGTGTTCATTTTCGGGCCCCTCACTACAAGAAAGACATGGAGGTGTTGGAGTCTGTCCAGAGAAGGGAAACAAAGGTGTGGAGCACAGGTCTTATGAGGAGCAGCTAAGGGAGTTGGGCATGTTTAGCCTGACGAAAAGGAGACTCAGGGGTGACCTTATTGCCCTCTAAGACTCCCTGAAAGACGGATGTAACCAAGTGGGGGTCAGCCCCTTCTCCCAAGTAACAGGTGACAGGACAAGAGGAAGTCACCTCGAGTTGTCACAGGGGAGATTTAAATTAGATATTAGGAAAAATTTCATTATAGAAAGAGTTGTCAAGCATTGGAACAGACTGCCCTGGAAAGAGGCTGGATCACTAACTCCTTTGTCATGTGTCATAGAGTGATTTATTAAGCGAGATACTGTGCTGGTCACACTTTTATTGCAGTGATTCTACCTGCTGCACATACACATTTTAGGAATCAAAGGCAGGATACAATAGTACTTTAAAAAAATGTTCATATGATCATATAGAAATTTTATAGGGAGAGGAAATGGTTGGGGCAGGAAATCATCTGGAAGTCATGCTTCCATAAGACAAGGAAGAGACCTTCCCAAAATAAGCAGTAGTAAATTATTCTAAGTTGGGTGCAGCTTGCACATAATTAAGACCTTGAATTCTAACTTCAACAGCCCCAGAAGAAAACAATCGCCAATCGTCTCAAAGCCTGAATTCAGTAGCAGGAAAATCTAAATATGCAAAGCTCAAGACTGCTTTGTTCAGTGCTGTTGCTGCAGGGCTCTTGTCTATAATCTAGCAATTACAATATTTGCCTAGTAGTATGAACAATTCCCTATACAGCACTCTGCAGCTCAGCCTGATGCAAACAAGCTCAAGTCTCTATGCCAGATTTTGTCTTCAGATACACATGCAATAATCCCTCTGATACACGTAAGACAAATTCCTTCCAAAGGAAAAAATGAGAATTTTTCCACAGGCTTGGATCCTAGTCTCTGTCAGCATTAACAAGGGTAAGGTAGAGAAAGGAACAGAGAAAGCATGTCACTAACCCTCTATAAATAAAATTATAAAATAAAATAATAAAATAAAATACATTTGATAAAGCTAATACTGTGAGGATGAAAGTTACAGTGCTTAACTTAAAATGTGTTAAAACAGCTATTTCATATCTCAAAGTTTTATAAGAGAATCGCATTCAGCAAGATATGTAGCTCTCCTTGGAAGGCTGTGAATCTGTAAACCAAGGTGTAATTTGATCAATGGCCTAAAAATGTAGGGGTTTTTCCACCCAAACTGTAGCTGTATAATACCAACAATCTTCATTTCATTTGTGTTTTATAGAGTGCTGGAGTGCTGTTTCTGTGAGAAAACATGAGAGGACATAAATTTAAAAAAAAAAAAAAAAAACCTGAGCAGAGCTAGAAATAATTCATCATTATTTTAAGATACCAAAGGCAATACTTCTATAAAATGCTATAAAATGTACTTTTTATTAAAAAAAAAGAAGAAAACAAGGTTAACTTTTAAGACAGAATAATCAGCATCTATGAACAGTGATTCGCCAAAGCAGTTTTTTAAACAGCAGTCTTAAGAGCAATTGAAATTAAAAATTAAAAGCATATCTTCACATGAAGTTTTATACCATATTTTCTAAACAAAAGTAAAAATTTTGGCAAAAAAAAATTCTAGAGTTATCTTACAGAAGGTAATTAGATATTTGCCTGTGGTTTAATTACTCAAAAGCATACTACATTTTCAAATAGCAACTAAGAGAAATATTTATTAAAAATATGTCTTAATTCTAAATGGTTACAGAATACTTTCAGAATTCATTTTTGACACATCTTTACAGCAGGCACACTTGCACGCTAAGTGCTGAGCATAGCACATTCCGGAGGCATCTCTACTTCACTGATATTTTAATACCAATTTATATGTCCTTTTTAGTCCAGACTCCGTACTGAATTTCAGAAATACACTCCCAAGTATCCATATTCTTTTTTTTCTGTATGTGAAAAGTACAAGAAGATTAAATTTTATCTCGTGGTTAAAAAATTCATAAAATTGTTTTTCTTTGAGAAATCTGATTTTAATTTAAGTGAAAAATACTAATCATTCTTATGTACAAGACAGTAGTGTACTGTGTAGGAAAGAAGGAAAGAAGAATCAAACCAGACGTAGAAGTTAACACCACTGAGAAGACCACATGCAAAGTAATGCTTGTCAAGGGTTACAACACAGGTGCAAAATATGATGTGACCA
Organism: Pseudorectes ferrugineus; assembly: GCA_008033365.1. Lineage (NCBI taxonomy): Eukaryota > Metazoa > Chordata > Aves > Passeriformes > Pseudorectes > Pseudorectes ferrugineus. The sequence goes on along the minus strand of QWTY01042073.1, from coordinate 17,131 downwards.
GACAGACATATGTGTACTTTCTCATCTGCAATGTACTTTCTATACAGCTCACATTTTTGCAAACAAAATTCAATAAATAAAAGCAGCCACACTTTTAAACTTTCTCTCCAATACAGAAATTCAGCTTCACGCTGAGAAGCGGGCATGTGTAACCAAAAGTTTTTGAAAGGTTGGACAAATGAACTTCTCAGCAATGAACAGATGTTTCTGCTCATGCAGAAAATGAATTTACCACTAGCTACTAATCTTTGTCTCCTCCAGCTGCTCCATTGTATTCAGCAGTAAAGCTTGACCTGATAATATCTTATGCTCTTCCTTTGTAATATCCTTCAAGAACAGCAAGAAAACAACAAGAACATTCCACTCAATAAAATAATTAAAAGATCAAAAAGATTTTTATTGCCTTTTGAGATGTCCTTCAGTAATTCTTGGCAAGACATTATTTTCTTGGTAGAACACATTAGCATAAAGTTGAGTAAACTTTTGCTTAGCTCCTTGCATGTACTGTTTTTAAAACAGTTTATTTCTCCAGAGGAAATAAAACTACCATCTGAAGACTAAAGATCCCATAAGAATATGAAATGGTTGACAAAAATCTTTCAAAAATAGCCTTTACAGAGCACCAAAGAGTTCAGGACAAACAGTATTTATCTCTCATTCAAGTGTCTACAGAAAGTATTAGTCTTGTTGGTGGACATCTATTAACCATGCAAAAATTGTGGTCTCCTGCTAGGGCACATGCACACAGAAGACTGTCAGCTGTCAGCAGTACAATCCCACAGGTATTCTACACCATACATTCGCAGCAGGTGTGCAGTGGAAATAACCTTGAGAAAGTAATGAAAAAAATTGAAAAACAGTGATGGATGTTACAAAGGAATTACTAGATGGCAGTTCAAAGCCTAAAAGGGAGGGAAGATTCTGCCATTACAGTTGATCCTGAAGGAAATTTTTTTTGTTTCCCAGAAACATTCTATTTTTCCTCATTTCTCCAGTCAGCCTAATAAAAGACACTGAGATATTTCCTCTGTAATGTTTCACAGATACGTCTTTTGTAATTCTCTCTCAGAAGAGTTAGCACTTTATAATATAATAAACAGACAAGCAAAATCTCTATGCATTATTAAGATAATAAGTACATTTATTCAACTACTAAAATAAATTAAAAAGTTATTCTCACAATACAAAATTTCATAACAGTATCAAACTCTGAAAATCAATGAAGACTTGCCTATTAGTTTTTAAGATCAGTCTGGTATAGCTATATATTCAAGTTAGGACATTCATCCTTCTTTCTTTATGTGCTATGATCCTTCAAACATGTTAGACATAGAAACAGTTGTCTAAAGAACATATTTTATTGAAAGAGAAAAGGGAAATGAAAATCTATACCTACCACTTCATTAAAAAAAAAAACCAAATCAAAACCATAAAAAACAAACAAACAAAGTAACGAACAAACAAACAAACAAAAAGAGTTTCATATACGTTCAACCCATTTCAAAAACATCTTAAGATACCCATAGCTGAATTATTTCATCCAGATCCTATCTTGAATTATCTTGAATTTTATTGGAATTATTGAAAAAAACAGTCCTAAGATGTTCTAAATTAAAAGGTTATTGCCATCAATAAATTATTCAGACACAGTTTAAAATTCATACTGTTTCCAAACCATTTACTTTTGGATACATGTGTTATTAAACATTTTCTCAGTTTGTGGTAGAAAAGCAGAGCCTGTGTGGGTACCATGTGCCACTTTTTTTTCAGTTTATAAAACATCTATAAAACTCTGCCAGTCAGAGTAGTTGCAGGAATTTAAGCTTAGGAATGCACAAGGAGATAACCTTAAGGTACCAGGCACAGTTGCGGAATTTTAGTTTTCTTTGCCCTACAAATATTTGAAAATCACATTCTGCAATAACTATCATAAAACTCAACAACAAATTATACCTTTCTTTTCCTCTGAGAATCACATTAATAAGGAAAATTCAACATTTTCTGATCAAGACCAAGCAATAATTCTCATAAACATCACCAATTTAATGTTTCCCCTGGCAAACTATCAAATAACCTTTTTTCTTTCAGAAAAAGGAGAAGTAAATAGGCAAGCTCTGCATGAAATATGTGAATGTGAATTGGCTTATGAACTAAATCAGTCTAGACTGCAGATTTCATAAATATACTATACAATTCTCCTCAAGCTGTCTGATTTTTATACTGACAGGCCTATAACATCCTGTACAATGATCAGTAAACATCTGTACTTGCTCTGGCTCTATATGAGGGACTCCTCAAATGCAGTGAAAAGAACAAGTGTGTTGAACCGAAATAAAGATGTCTGTGGCATAAGAGGCATACATTACTGAGTAAAAATAATTTCATGCTTGCAGTTTCTGTTGGGAGTTTCTGTTGATTGGCTGGTTGATTGGTTTGATGTGGGTTTTTTGTGGATTTTTTTATTTTTTTCTTTTTTTCCTTTTTCCTTAAGGAAAAGAAGACAACTTATCACCATGCAAATGGTAAAAGAATAAAACTGGTGATGATGTATGTTTGTTGTGTAGCTGTTTCTTGCTTCTTATCCCCAATTCCCCCCACTAATTATCTGAAAGACCGTGGGACTACTTTATGAAAAGTAAGGTGTTTGGAGAGCTGTTGGCATGCCTTTAAACATGGTAATAATTAATGTGTGGGGTGATTTTTATTTTCTCAGATGAACCAAAAAAAGTTATTTAGAATTCCAGAGATTTTTGCTAGAATCAGGCTAAATTGCAGAGCTACTTTCATACCATCTTTTGTGCCATGTGCTCTGTGGTAATGGTAACCTTGGGTCACATTAGGCAGACTACACTCTGTATCTTCTAAGCTGAAAAACAATGAATAGAAAGAAAGTCTCATGGATGGTTATATTACAAATTTTCCAACAGTGTAATTCCCACAAATTTTTGTGGGCAGATCTGTCCTGTAGGAGTTCATATTAAAAAAAAAAACCAAACAGGAATGCCACTGCAGCAGAGAGGATATTTGCTTTTCTGCTGGATGACATACTTATATATTGCAGTTATATCTAAAGATTGTCAGCACTTGTGAGGCCATTTCCAGTAAAACTGACTTTCCCCATTCCCAGTCTTTTGCTACCTAGATCTCCTGATGCCAGGACTGACAGATTTTAGCAGAAAGAGTAATTCACACATATTATATCTTCAGCATGAGGGTTCAGGGTAAACTCTACACGACATGGTAGCAACAATAAGTGAAGCATGACCCGTAGGAGAGGTATGCACGTCATGCTGGAGCTGTTGTGCTGGTGACAGTTTCCTTGGAATCTGACATGGCACATGGAAAGGATTTGTATTTTTATGGTGTCCTGGTTCCAGTAAGGAAAGGGTTAATTTCTGCAGTAGCCAGGTGGGGGCACAGCTAAGAGCAGAAGGAAGGGATCATTTCTGTGGAGAAGGGGCTCCTTCGAGTCAGGTTAGTGGGGCAGAGGGAGAGGTCGGGTAACGCCAGTTCTGAGCAGTCACGTGTGAATCCTTTGCCTCTCTTGTACACTTTGTTATTGATATTGTAGCTGTTACTGCTCATTTTCTTATCTCATTGCTGTTTCCAGTAAACTCTTCTTATCTCAATCTGTGATCTTTACCTTTTGCATCTCCAATTCTCCTCTCCAGCCCACCACAGGGAAGGGGGAGGGAGAGCAAGGGAGCAGCACATGGTTTCAGTGGCAACACTAACTTGGGGAATAACATTCCTAAACATATGGACACCCAAAAAAAGAAAATAAAGTTGGGAGTAAAGTTGCATTACTTAGTACCAGCCATCCTTCCAAGCAAACTGCTCACACTTTTTCCTAAGTATCCTAAATAATGGCCAGCTAGGGGATTGGTACTAGCAATCAGTTTAGCCTGCATGTGCCTGGACAGGTGTTCTAACATGTTTTTAATCTATTTACACATAGGAAAATCTCTAAGCTATGATAATCAAAATTAGTCTCATTTACAAAGAATTTCCAGAGTGTGAACAGGATGAATGCACATGTGTATCTAATTCCCTTGTTGCTGCAGTTTTAATCTGCATTTGGCTATTTCTGGGAGTCCAGGAAGAAGTGCATTTATTCCTGAGACTCAGAAATTGACAATCTCTATTTGGCTTCCTGAAGGAAGAAATACTGTCAGAACACAAACCAGTAAGCATTACTACTTGGAAAAAAAAAAATACATCTGTCCTATTAAGTACTGTCCATTTCAATTGATCTTATAGAAAATAAAAATCCATTCCAGGAATACTACTTGATGGTTCTAAGGATCTATGCTGTATATTTGTAGCAAGTAAAAAACCTATCAAGTTAAAAATGAAGCACCTTTTCTTTGAGTAGATGTTTCTGCTAATGGATTGCTGATTTTCATAGTGAAAAAACCACCCTGAACGTTCATGTAATATATTCATAGAAAGGTTTAGGTAGGAAGGCACGTTTAAAGATCATCTTGTTACAACCCTCATGCCATAGGCAGGGACACAATTCAGAGATTAGTTTGCTCAAAGCCCCATCCAGCCTGATGTTAAAACCTTCCAGGAATGGGGCATCTACAGCTCCTCTGGGCAACCTGTACCAGTGTCTCACTATCTTAATCATAAAAAATTTCTTCCTGATGTCTACAGGCCCTGGAAATAAATTTTTTCTTGCTGCTGATCATGAGCTGCTTATCATGGAGCAATATGATTATGATACCTGCAATATGTTAGTCAGTCAAAGCAATGTGCAACTCATTTCACACTTTTTGCATAATGCAATCTCTCTGCTTAATATGCCTTAAATCTTATTTTTAATTAGAAAATCAAAATCTTCAATTTAAAATTTTTAGATGGCTTCATATCTATGGAAAAAAAAGTGATTTGCATGATATTTATCTCATCCAGAAATCAGAGAAGAAACTCATTACAGATGCAAACAAGTGAGCTTTGGCATAATAAATGAAATCACTGCATTAATGAAGTGCTGTGGCTGAGATCCTTTATGCTTACAAACCCTGACAATCTAAGACTTCTGTTTTCTTTCAAGGACAGAATTTTGTGTACTTGTGTTGCTTTAGAAGACCATATCACATTAAAGCACTTCATGCAAAACACATCTATACATGCACAGGACTTAAGACACATGATGTCTTAATTTTATTAATACAGCCAGCTATATTTTTGTTTAACATTAGATTCATTAGTAGCATAGATTTGATCATCACGAGAGTTTATTTTTCAATACAATATTGTCAAGTAATTGAATTTGTAAAAATACTTATTGATGTGACCCACCCTGACTTGCACAATCTATTTTTATCATGGTTGCCATTCTAAGCAGTGTTAAACCTACTTGCAAGGAATGTTGGAAGAGAGTATCTTCTCCTAAATAGCATTGAAGGCTTTTATTAGTACTGGACAAGTGAAGAAATATATTTGCCTGCTAGAATACATGTCAGTTTTGAAAAGCTGTCCTATTTCTTTAGTGCTAGTGCTTCTCAGTATAAATTACAATACTCCCAGCCTCAAAGTGAAAATTTTGCACAGTAACACAAGTAGATTAAGAAACTGACTGTAGAATTAGTCCAAATAGGTGCTCCACAATTAAACAAATGTCCTAGAAGATCAGGGTTGATGTCCAGCCCTGAAATGGCACCTGCAAAGTATGTCCTGGTTTGGTGGCTTTGCATATCTGATTTCCCTGTGATTTAGTTCGCAGAAGACTAGACTAGAACCATACAGTCTCAACATGCTAATCTTGGTAAAGAAACAGATCAAAAAGTTCCCATCTTTCTTGATCTCATCCCTGTTTCTGCCCATATGTTGCTTTCTGTCCTTTTTTTTCAGAAGGTTATCTTTTAGCTTAGATCAGCCTAGTGATTCAGTTTTTACTGAAGAGAGAAAAAAATTGCCAGCACAGCCAAGGAGATTGTGAAATCTTACAGAGGGGTGAGAAGAAGAAGGAGAAGCCATTTCATGAATTACTTCATAAACTACCTTTGCTGTTTAATCCAGCAAATCCAAGTACAGTCCAAGTAGAGACCACAAGAGAAGCAACACAGCAGCTAAGACAGACCTGTGCAGGTCATCAATCAACTGTATTCATAGTTCTGCTAAGGTATTTATTACATGTGGCTGCAAAAGATAAGGAAGCACGACATTCTGGCACCCCAGGAGCTGAGTGAACAGATCAGGGACATTATAGCTTTCATTTACTTATGGCTGAAAGCTTTTCAAGACTACAGCCAAACAAGCAAGTACAGGTAAAAAAAGAGTAAATCCTAGTACGACTGAAGCCAAACACAAGTTTTTATGGAACACAGTAGGAGAACCAGAGGTATTTAAATCTTCTGTAATTTAGATGATACTATTACTCTTCACAGCCTGATAGCATAAAGCTCTTCTCTTCCTACCATTAGAACAGCTTTTCATGGACTGCTGAGCCCAAAGTATGTAAGAGTATAGCGAAAGGCTTTAAGAAAAAAAAATGGCTGTTATTTTCTAAGCCCAAAAAGAGCTGCTTTGTCTTCTTCCACCCAGTGCTGCTCACAGAGAATGGTACAGACCCTGCTGGGATGTTCTCGATTTCAAAATGATAAAGTGAAAAAGCTAATACCCCCAAACTGCTACCACTTTTTATTTTGTATTTTTAGATAATGATAATTTTGCCTTGGTACACATTAAATCTTAATGGGAGGATAGAGTTGTCTACAAATTAATCAGCAGTGACAGATGCCACAGTCTAATTATAGCACTGAAATGTGCAAAGAACTGTAATGAAAACTGATTACTATCCACATAATTTCTACAATTTTAATTATAATAAATACCTTAAATGACTAATTATATAAGTAAGTCACATTTGCCTACTCCATTCCTCATTATAAAATTTCTACAGCAATGGAGTTGCTATGCTCTATATTTTTGTTCCATTAGTTTACTTATTCCATTATGACCTATTTCAAATGTCTTTTTCTGAATCAGAAAATTTAATTTGCATGTTATTTCTGCGGGATGATGCTTGAAGAAGTAACACACAATATTTAATTAGTATTTAAGTCACAAATAATACAGAAGAAGAAACGTATCTTTGACATAACATTGGCTGGATAAGAGGGAATGGCTTCAAGTTGTAGATTTAAATAAGGTAGTAGGACTAATTTCTTCACTGAAAGGGTGGTCAGGCACTGACACAGTCTGCCCAGAAAAGTGGTCATGGTCTCTGGAAATGTTCAAAAGATGTGAAGATGTGGCACCTGGGGGCATGGTGCAGTCGTGAACACAGCAGTGTTAGGTTAACTGTTGGGCTTGACGATCTTAAAGGTCCTGTCCAACCATATTCTATGATTCTATCTTATCATTTAAAAGTTAGAAATAGTCAAACATCCTGCAAAAACTTCCCTCTTTTTAGAAGCCTAAGAATATCCAGCAAGTCCTGATATATGTCCACCATGAATTTCCACTGATTTCAGGCCACGTGAGAGAAAATACAGGGAATTGCAGAACTCAGGAACTCTTCATGGAAACTGGTAAGAAGCATCTTCTACGCTATCTTCTGTTAAAACACTTAAGGATGATGACAGATGAAGGAAGTGGGGCTAAGAAGGCCTGGAAAAGCTCTGAAAAGAGCAAAATGTGTACAGAACAGAAAAAAAAATTCCTCCAAAAGACTAGAATTTCCCTCCAAAGGAAGGTATATTATCTCCTGTGAAGACAGAGTTGAAAGAACCATACTCACATGGGCACTGAAGTTCTTATTTGAGTTCAGAACTCCCATTACTACCTTAAAGTAGGGCACTCAAGCAAAGAAACCAATTTCTGGTGAGGAGAGTGGTATATAAAAACTCTCTTGTGCATTTTAGGGTCTTAGTATACTGTCCTAAGAGTTAGAGTTTTATGGTAGTTGTGGAGAAAATGGCCGGATAGAATCCCGAGAGGGCACTGAGTCCCTTACTAGGTCCAAATCAGTTTCAACAATACAAAATTTAAATATAAGCAGTACTCCTAATACACAAAGGGCAGTGCATGCAAGCAATACCTAGGCGAGCACACACACACACAAACACACATGTAGAGCTCATTTTTGTCAAATGAAACATTTTCACTACATGCTTTTGGGCGTATCATGTAGGAATACCAAGCCCCTTCTGCAGCCCTCCTCTAAGTGCAGTTGCACCCTCCCTCTGCATATACACACCCTCACATGCAAGGAATTTGTGTGCACAGGCTAATTCAAGCCTATACAAAAATAGCATTATAGTGGTGTTGCCTCTAGCTTTCAGAGGCTGGCCCATAAATCTTTATTGCTTGATAAAACATGCACTTCACCAAGACAGGCTTTGCACATGGGTGAATATGTGTCTCCCTTGAAAACAACACTACATATCCTGCAGTGTTCAACTCACTGTTTAAAAATCCATTCACATTGAACTATATTCTGCATATGTTAACACCCATTCTGAGACTGAAAGACAGAAGAGTGTGTTCTGATGAGACAGGGAGAAGGGTGGGGAGAGATGCAAAATATTTAAAGCAGAAGTTCTGAAAACATAAAAGTCTAAATTGGCCCAGATGCTTAACTGCTTTGAGCATCCCTGGGCATACAGCTTGTGCCTAATGAAGCAGCATTCGTTTAGCCTTTGGATGTAAGCAACACATTCAGTCGCCCCTGACACATCACTGAAAATAATTGGACCATGCTAAAGGATACCAGATGAGTGCCAGAGATATATGTCATTCAACATATAAATGTCATAATTACTTCAGCTAGGAGAAGAAATGCCCAAAATAAAACCCTTATGAAGGCTGGCAACATAAAGCGCACTCTCATTTTGAATATAAATGAATTTAAAAATAAAATTGTTTATTTGCTTCTTAGATTTGCAGTGTTCCCTGTTTTTATCCATAATTTACTGTCATTCATTACTTAATTTACTTTGATTCTGGTAAATTAGTTTTATTTTCTAAGCCTTCTTTCAAGTCAGTTAGACAGATGGAAAACTATCAGTGTTAGAACTCATATTCTTCACTGTTCAGGGATTTTCATGTGTTTTCCAAACAAGAACGGATGGATTAATTGTCCTTCTTGTACAAGATGACGCTTGACCCAGAAAGGAGCAGTAGCCATTTGACAGCATTAAAAATAAAGTTTTGAGGGTAAAATCTCGTATCTTCTGCTGCTGGTCAATTGGATGCAAGTGCTGTCACAGACACAAAGAAGTCTTAATCTGATTGTTTCACAGTAACAATGGAGCTTCAGCTCATAAAAATTCTGCTTCCTCAGCACTCTTCACTGCAGTCAGGTCTACTCTGCCTGCTGCTCCATCTAAGGACAGCACAGAGCCTACTACAAGCAGGTGCAACAGCTTAGCAGAAACACTAGCTGTTGATTATTCTAGGTGAAAGCTTTTCGGATACGATCCTCCCAGTCAGTGAGGTACCTGTGCAAGCATTTTACTTCGCCATGGTTCATGGAAGGAGGATGAGAGACAACGCGCATAACTTGAAACAAGGAGGTTCAGATTGGAGATAAGAAGCATCTTTTTCCCCCTGACACTGCTTGGAGTAGGAGGTTGGATAGACCAGAGAATTCTTGAGGTCCCTTCCAACCTGAATCATGGCTCTGCATATGCAGAAGAAATTGGAATATGGTTATTACTAGGACCTGCTTTGTGCATTTGAATGAATTGATACAGCAATAGCTACTGCTTCTCTATTTAAACCTGGTGACCACACCCCTTTTTGCAAAAGGTTCCGATAAAAGATGATATTCTAGCACACATGGATTTTTAAAAAATCTTATATAAATCTTTAGTCTTTATGAAAATAAACATGCATCACACAGACTGAAACATACATACCTCTTGCACAAACCTGAATTGCTACTATTTCTTCAATAGCCATAAAGGGATTCCGGGTTATTTGAAGGAATACTACATCAGGGAAATCAGACCTTGGTATATCCTTGGTTTTAAAGTAAACTAATTAAATTAGAGTCGAGCATCATTTTAGGTACTATATATTGTTTGATTCTCAAGCCAAGACATCTTTAAGGTGGGGTCTTTGTGGTTTGGTTTGGTTTGGTTTGGTTTGGTTTGGTTTGGTTTGGTTTGGTTTGGTTTTCTCCCTAATGTAAAAGTTCTTCTCTCTTTCCCACTTCTGTTTCAATGATTTGAACAAAATTGAGAAAGACTGGCTATGGAGAATCTGTCAATGTGCCACAAATACATGATGAATTCAGAAGAGGTAAAAGATAATTATTTTCTTGATCTCTTGATTATTATAAAAAAATCCATGCTGTTATTTGTAAAAAAAACCAAGGAACAACATAAGAAAGAATGCAATTTTAAAGTTGACAAATCACCTAAATGGTTTGATAGCATCACTACTTGTGTGTTACAAATAATTTGAAGAGAGATGATTTTCTCAAAAGGAACTGTTGACCCAGATTCCTAGTATTTCTTCTGGCACAAGTGTGTATCTTCAATCCTCTCTAACATCTAGAAGTCAGTTTGGCTAGGATACTAAATGCTTACTTTGAGCACGTACATTTTGAGCTTGTGTTAGAAAAGAGTCAATCTAGTGTTTTATGCTGCAGTCCTCAATGCTGGACTGGTGTAAGAGGCCACAACGTCAGTATTGGGACCAGAGCCCTTTATCTCACATACATTGCTCAATGTGACAGCAATGGATATGCAGTGAGGGGAATGAGCAGGAAGATCCAGGCTCTGACCACAGCCTGAGATGTCAGAACCTGCAGAAAAAAGCATCAGCAGGTAGTAGAACTTCAGTCTGGGGGAAGTGCAGGGTGATGAGGTGTTGAAATGTAAATTCATGTCTTTTCTTAGCCTAGAAGGCACTGGCTGTTTTGTTGCATAGTGACACACTTCCAAAGTGTGTCAGGGCATCCTTCAAGTAAGGCCAAATATGAGTGGAAATATCATGTGCAGAAGCAAGCTTCAGACTGGGTCTGTCACATATAAATCAAATTTTAACATCCTGGTGTTTCATGATGACACTCTGCTAAATCACCGGAACCAAACCCTAGACAGTGTCATCAGAAGGTTGCAAAGCAGGGTAGAACACTGCCTCCAAAGTAGTCTAAAGACTCAGCATAAAGAGACTAAAGAGTAGCAGTTGTATTGGGACAAAATAATTTTAAAATGATCCATTATTAAGCTGTTAAAAAAAAAAAAATCCAAGCAGACATTTTTCCGCTATACAAGATTTAAAATCTTCACATGATGAACAGCTCATGAGTAAAAAAACAAGTTGTGACAGCCACTGCCTGTTTAAATCTTCAAAAGGATCAAAGACCTCTTTGTCTTTTGCTTCATGCTCCTGGAATTGGTTTCAGACATTGTCAACACAAATGAAGTTGATGAATTTTTTGTTTCCAATCCATACTAGTAATCAAAACATTTCTATTCCCGACAAAGACTTCTCAAGAAACAAGACTAAACCACTTACATATTCTAGCAGAGGAAGACAGTCAAAGAGAAGGCCAACCTCTCAGCAGAGTATTCTGAGGAGAGATCTGAATGAAAGCACATGCTTCCAATTACAAATGCAGAAACAAGTAAATGAAATCCTAGAAGTTTTATTAACTGGTGTTATTCTAAAGCATTTTCTTTTGACAGATTGAACATATCATACTTACAAACTGGTAGCTAATGGGAATCAGTGTCTTGACATGCAGTTTCTGTTTTGGAACTGCAATAGGCAGGCCCCCTGAGGTTCCCCCTAAAACTACAGGAGTGGAGGGTGGGGGATTGTTATTCAGAGCAACCTATTCCCAGTTTTACCATCTGCTATCTCATGTTTAATATTTACATAAAGCTTAGAGAAAAAAAGTAATTATGCATCCAGTAAGAAAACCATGCATAAACATTTCTCACAACATTATTTTACCAGTTTCTTCTCAGAAGTCAGTAACAGAAGAAAGAAGCCTGAATCCAGGAATATGCTAATTGAGGTGCACAGATATTAATCAAGAGACTTAAGAAGAGAGAAAGGAAAGGATTTGGTTTCCTGCACTGGAAGATGATATCCTGGTGCTAATTCACAGGAAATTACAGGAAATAAACAAGAAAGAGAAATGTAGATAATATCATCTGGGACTGAAGAAGAAAAGACTTGCCCCAAACCTTAACATGAATGACTTCAGTAAAAGCCTTCCAAAACAGAAGTCAGGCAACTGCAGTTTCAAGCACTCCCAAAGATATACCAACCCCTAAATTATTTTTTTGGCCTGTTAGTCAGGTTTGAAGGCTGGCTTAGATACAGACACTGCTAGGGAGAATCTTTATTGTTAAATACAGTTTAATAATTTATTTTATGAACTTTTTAATAAATTTGAATAATTTTTCTATATCTAAATCTATTTCATTTTAAATCCTGTTACATGCAACATGGCTGAATAAACAAGGCATTCCTTCATATTGAGTAGATAATTTTGGAAAACATCCTGCATCACCTTCTTTTGTTTCCCCTGAGTCCCAAGCTATAACAAGTTTTCCTATCTCCGAGCTTTACCATCAGGCTCTGTACAGACCCAGCCATTTCAAAGGGTGAAGGATCAGCAAGGAAAGCTTTTGCTTGTAACAAAGCATGACAGGGAAGATGGAGATTTCCTAGATCTCATTTTGCAAAAGTTCAACATAGAAAGTGGTATGTCTGGGAAAAACTGAGGGAAGAAGTGGCTCTTCACTTCTCATGAAAGTACCTAACGTATAAATATGCAAAGAATAAGAGTTTAATAACTAAAATGCTGCAGATCTGCTGGCCTTTGCTACAGACAGCTGTGGGAGTGGGGCAGGAACCACACTACTGACACTGAGCAGCACTGAGATTTCCAGTTTTGTCAGCAAAACTACCTCAACTTCCTAAACTTCCGGGTGCAACTCAGATAATAAAATGCTTGTCTGGTCTTGCAATCTTTACACGTCATTAATCCCTACTCACACAAGAGTCTTAGCTCTGATCTCTCTTGTTTCTGAACAAAGAGTAGTTCTGGAAAAGTAAACAATTCTAGCAGAGAAGCTGAGATCATTGTTGGGCCAGTTAATGTGAGGTTTTCATAATTTCCATCAAAATGCCAATCATGTGTTGCTAATGACTGGAGCCTCATTCTCCTATTTGTATATTTTTCTTCCCCCTCTCCCACCTTAGTTTTTATTATGTGTAATCCATAAAACTCTCCCCAAATTCCTTAATCATAATGCATCTCTTAACTGGACTTCATCCTAAAAAATTATATTCTTCTGTGATATCTAGGAATACAGTGCTAAAATGTTTGTGATGAAGCCAAATATTTTACTCACATTGTTGCAGGATGGATTCAGGGACTGAACATTTCACTTGAAACAGCTTAGAGTCCCACTGTTACCATGGAACACCTTCTCCCAGTCCACAGCCCAGAACCCTTCACTGGACATCTCCTAGGATATCAGGAGCAGAAAAGGTTTTTTTGAAGACTAAAGTAAATAGTCCCCCTTTTTGGGCACAGGCTTAATAAGAGTGTTTTTACACATAGACTGAGAAAAGTGTACCTTTTTTTCATAGCCTTTTCCAGGTAAAGGATGTCAATGACTAAATTAACTTTGAAGAATATACTTGAATTTGTGCTTACACAACTTAAAAAAAAAATCTTTTTTTTCAGCAGGAAGATGATACTTTCATTTAGTCTTTTTATCTCAGCAACCCTTTATTTTCTTTGTTTTATTATGGCATAGGAAACACATATTTCTCATCCCATAACCTAAACTCACAAGAGATTTGAGTTTAAACTCCTGACCAAGAGAAACTGAAGTTCAATCTTCTTTGTCCTGACTGCATGCTTTATTCTCTGATCTCCTATGTATGAGGGGTGGCCTTCCTAGTGACATACCTCAAAATCTTGTCCAGTTCATGCATTTGGCACACACTGAAAACTCATAATAGACCTGGGTCATGAAAGACAGGTATCTAAGCGTTAGGTATCTAAGCCTTCAGTATCTCAACTCTGGACCTTAACCAGAGATTAAATTAAACTGCGGTTTATTGAAAAATAAAGTATTTGTGTGCATTTTCAGTCTTTATTAAATCTTGGTGCAAGCTGGAATTTTAAGTATCACAATCTTAGTAAAAAAAATCAAGAATTTTTCAGTCTTAACATTTTGAATTCAGATTTAAGCTGCAGGAATCTCGGCTTATGTGAAGGATGGGATGTTGGTTGAGGAATGGCATAATTAAAATCTAATTAGCTCCACAAAGGAGGCTGCTATGGATGAACAAAAGAGACTCCTTAATGTCAGGGACAATAAAATGCAGATTAGTTTAGAAAGTTTAGGTATTTTCTTTAGCCAGTTTGAATTATAAGATATCCTACATATGAAAGATAAACATTAATTTGTAGAAAACAGTTTAAGCAGAGGATGAATAACAGTGCAATTATGGAGCTGCAGAAATCTAAATACTCTTTATCTATTGCTCTAGAAGATAAGCACTATAAAACTGTACAAGTTATGTTTAATAGAAGTCCAAAGCTATTGCTATCAGAGGGCAACTTAGTCTTTTCCAAAGCAGCCTATTATAAGTGAAATTAGTAGAAGAGTGGAAAAAAAAGATAGGCTTTCTTTGTGGGGGAGGGTGTTATGGTCTGTGTGTGTCTTTTGGGGCTTTGGAGAGGACTGCTGCATGAAAGTCAGGATAATTAAATCTATCCAATAAAAGGCGAAGTTTGTTGGACAGATTGTGATTCATTAGGAATGTTTTCATTCTGTGTTTGTTCATAAGTCTGACATTCACAGTCATCAGAATAGCCTCAAGCCAGAAATGTTCACTTTTTCATTTTCTGTAGTATCTCATGATCAGGAAGGCAGAGCTCCTGTGTGGGTAAAGATGATAATGCTGGAGATAGTATCCTGTGAAGTAGAAATATATAGGAGGTATACACTGCCTAAAAAGAAGCTATAAATCTCATAAATGAATGCAAGAGGAGTAGAGAGGAAATCTGGAGAAAATAGAATTAGGTACTATCTTTTCAGCTCATTCAGTTTCAGGCTTCCAACACCTTTTTCACTGTGTCAGCCACAAAAAAAGTATTATCTTGGGCATTTACTAACATTTCAGAAGATTAAACTGAAGAATGATCACAAATACCTTATCACCAAAACACTTCGGTATAATCTAAAAGGATGTTCTAAAATATATGAATATATTTCAAAAATTTACCAATAGCTCTGTGACTCATGTTGCATTTTGACAGAATAAGTATTCTATAGACAATTTTAATAATAGTTATTAAAATTTTGAAAGCAAGTGCACTTAAGCAAGCATGTTACTATGCTAATTATCTTAATGAAGTAACTACCTCAGTCAAAGATAGCCTACAGTTTCAAGGTAAGATCACAAGGAAGATTATATTCATAAGTCCATAAATAAATTTAGCAAATAATCAAGTTAAATTTTGAGTTTCATGCTGCAAGACAAGGGATCCTGCATGCTCCTTTGCCTTTGCAGTGTTCAGTTTTCCATCTACTCTGCCTCAGGGACCACCTTTGTACCTTTGGATTAATCGAGCAAATGTAAATGTTTGCAAAAAAACCAACCAACCAAACAAAAAACCCCACAAAACAAACAAAAAACCTTCTGCAAATCCAAATCCTCTCATGGTGTAAAGTTTGTTCTACTGATTAATTATAAGAAGTTTCATCACTTGAAAAGAAAAATCAATTAAGCCACTGTAGGTTATGGAAGATTTAGAGAATATAAAATTTGAAACATAGCTAGGATATATTCTTAGAAAACACACCTTCACCTTCTAGTTGACTTTAGTAATCTACAGTCAGTAGTTTGATTAAAAAAAATGATTATTTAATGAATGTATTTTCTCTGCAAGTTTTGGGCATGTCTATTAATGTGTTTTCAGAATTTCCCCACATGATCTGGACTTCTGAATGATAAATTAAGGGAAATAATAGCAACAAACTCGTGACTTCTCAGGGTGGCATCTGTTCTGAAAATGTAAGCCGCTTTTATATTTTTTCAAAGCAAAATCTATACATAAACAAAGTTCTCCCAGGTTTAGATCATATTGGAGTCAAATCTCACAGGGGTATACATTAGCACTAGAGTGACATATGGAATACTATCAGCAACTGGAAATTTTCAGAGGGAGAAAAACTGTGGAAAAATATCCCTTGGATAATAGAAAAGAGAGATGATATTCTGATTATAAGCAGAAACAAGCTGAACAGCTGTCCACCCCAGAGAACTAACTTTGAGACACAGAGAAACCAGGTCATGGTTTAAAGAAAATGTATTTCATGAGTCCAAAAAATGGTGTATGTCAGCTAAAGATAGGTAGGAAATTCATCAGAAGCAAAATCACAGCAAAAGAAAAATCCTCAATACTGCAAAAAACCACCTAAATAGTGACTATATTTATTTATCACTAATTATTATATTTCTTTCAAGTGTTTCAGGTTGTTTACAAGCATTTCATTACCTCCTGAGAAGAATATCTTTAAAATATGAAAATCGGGGGAGCTTAAAAAGTATTTGTTTATTTGGAAAGACAAAAATTAAACCTTGTATGAAATTCTTTGTACGTCAGATGAAGACTTGTCCCATAATACAAAAGTTATTACAG
>QWTY01042065.1:0-14329 GCA_008033365.1 Pseudorectes ferrugineus | reverse complement strand
GGCGCTGCCGGCGGGGCGGGGAGCCTGGCGAGGCGTGATTTACGGGCTCCCCGGCAGCAGCCGGGCGCTGGGAGGCAGAGGGAGCCGCGTTTCCAGCTCCCCATCAATTATGGATGGAAACAAATACTGGAGTCGGTTCTGAATTATCCCCGTGCCGCGGCGGGGGCAGCTCCGCGCCCGCCCTCCTGCCGAAAACAATGCTCAGGTGCAGAGCGGGGAAACTTTTTTTTTTCTGGGGGGGTGGAGGCGTTTCATCATTGCAGAAACCGATACAGCTGCTTTCAAGGAGTAATTAGAAAGGGTTTAAAGGCTTCTTTATTATTTATAAGGATGAATGGAAATGAAAGGTCACACAGATATATCTCGGTGGCTATTACTCCTGTGTTTTAAAGGGCTGTGGGGTGGTTGTGCGGGGGTTTTTTATGGTTGTTGTGTTTTATCTTGTGAGTTGAAAAATGCGATTAACTGCTTTAGGTTGATGTGTTGAAAATATTGTAGTTCCGGTGGATAGCCCACTTGTTAGCATGACTATAGCTAGTCTTAAATTAGTGGGTTTCTGCCAATCTCTCGGTTGTTTCTTACTTCTGGTCAAGATTATGCCTGTATCACAGGCATGAGCCTGGGAGTAATTTGAGCAAAATTCAGCCCTCAGTATGTAAAGTCATTTGTATTTGTATGTGTGTGTGGCTTAGAATACATTTACTTCTGAGCATAGCAGCAGCAATGATGGTTCATAATGCTCACATATGTGGCACTTGCTGTACAGATGGTATTGTAGCTTATCCGTGTACACACACACACACGCTTCACACATAATGTGCAGGAATTACAGCAAACTTCCTCCAGAATACTGTGCACTGCTCTGTAAATGTGTGGCTTTTTTTTTTTCCCCCGGTTATTTCCTTGGGGGAAAAAAAGCATGCATCTTTATTGGGATACCTTTGTGCTTCAAGTTGTTGGTCTTATTAATATTCCCTAAATATTATTTGAAGGAACAGCTTCCTACTGTCTTAGAGGCGTTTACTGCTGGTCTGTTGCTCTCACATACAAATACTTTCACAGAGAATTTTCTGAGGTTCTCTCCTTTTTCCAAGTCCAACAGGAAGCTCATTGTAAAGCTTTGCAATTACTTTTGTGGCAAAAGAGAATAGATGTTTTTCCTGCTTTATTCACGCTGTAAAATTCCATGCACCTCTAAAGTCTACTTCAGTTCCTTTCAGTAAATTAAGCTGTATGTAATCATGTTTAATGTAGTAAGTGACAGGCATATTTTGTTATGTTGGCAGATATTGTATAAACATTTACTCTGGCTTAGATAAAAACAAATTGCCAGCTTAGTGCTCTGATTTCTTTTCTATATAATTATGAACTTAAACAGTTTTTGTGTTAACTAATATAAAGCTGAGGGTTTTTTAAATCAGGAAGAAAAAGTTTGTAGTAAGAATTTATTAGGATTCTGAATTATGTAGCTCAGATTTGTTTTCAGAAAGACAGCCAAAAAAGTATGACCCAGAGGCTCTACGTTGGTTTATTTAACCAGCTTCTCACTTTCATCTGCACCTTTAGTTACAGTGAGCCTTCCTCCCCCATATCCTGCAGTCTGTCACTACCTGCTCTCCTTTATGGTGAGATGCAACAGAGATAACATCATTTTCTAAATGTGCTTTGTGTGATGCAGGAGTGTGTGCCAGGAATACAGTGATGGCCCTGTCAAAGCTCTACAAACCAGCTGTATGGCTGCGGGTTTTCCCCCGCAGCCTCCCGCGCCCTTTGAGCTGGACCATCTGAACGTTCCTGGGAAGGCTGAGATGAGCTGACTGCTAGAGCAGATACTTCAGCCCTTGGAGCCGTCATAACTTTGCTGTCTGATTATGGAAAGCACACATTTAGATAGAATGCTTAATTATAGATGCGATTCAGTCTGAGTTGATCTTTGATCCGATCGGTCCCGTCACAAGAGGTGTGTGAAGGAAAAGTCCATCATGGAGTTCAGTTCAAAGTGCATGTTAGGCATTTGTAATAATGTATCTTCTGGTCTTACTACAGTTGATCACATTCAGATTTCGATTCTGGATTTCTGTGGGTTTTAAATTCTTTTAAGAACATTAGTGCACTTAACACAGGAGTCAGTATCCCCTGAAGCCACGTGTAGCACAGTTAGATGGACAGAACCTGCATGGAAATGTTGAAATGCTGTGGTTGTTTGTCCTTCTGAAAAATAAGAAGAAATTTAAAATCTGAAGTCAAGTGGAGATCAGGGGTGAATACGGTCAGTTTTCATCAAGTGTTAGGGAAGTGGTATGACTGAGACTGTTTCAGTTCTAGTCTTTCTTTGTAAGACAAAGGAAACAGTTACTTCAACAGCTTCTGTGCCTGTATGAGCTTATGTGGAGCTTACTTGTTTTGCACTCTCTGATATCTTTCAAGGCTTAGACTGTGTGTTTGCTTACTGAACAGAGGAGATGATGGTTGATTACATACTCATATGTTAAACATACCTCTAATTCCAGGTTGATAAAATCAGGTACCTTTCCACTTGATAAAGTAATAATTTGCTCCACAAGTAATTAAGAAAAGATGGAGTAAGGCATATTACTGGCATTGGGTAGTACAAGTTATTTTCAGTCTTAGCAACTCTGTATGTAATTAAAACAGTTCAAATGTCGCTTTCGTCAAAACTGCTGCTCGAACAGATGATCTCTTCTTACGCATCCGATAAGCTACTGCAGTTACTGCTAAAATCCATCTAAGCCATTTTATTAAGCTGTTACTTGTTCTGTGAATAGCTGCCAGCCTTAAGTTCAAAGGAAAGTGGGTTCTGATTTGTTCCCATGTCACATGGAAGAGGTGTGCAGTGAGAATAGTGTTACTGCCCTTCCGATGCTGTTTGTGGAGCTCTGTGTGTTGTCTGCCATAGCCTGCTTTCCCTCGCCGTGGCTTGACAGTAATTACAGTACAGCTAATATCAGGAGTTGATTCAGTTTATTCAGACAGGAAGGCTGTTGAATTGTCCCCCTTCCAAAGTCAAATGTTTGTGTTAACCACAGAGATCAAATCTGTAGTGCACATATATAACATATGAGTAGTATTTATTCCCCTAACTTTCCTATTCCATTCGGCTTTTGTTAACTAACCCAGATTAGCATTTTAACAACCCTGAAGTGAACTTCTGCCATTCTCCCTGCTTGGACAGTGTGTGTAGACCATCCATCATCCTGTCCTTGGCCACAACAGGCTACTGGCTCCAGAACCATTTGGAGCTACACAGAAACCATCCGACTGTGAACAGCACAGCTGGCTACAGCAATTTTTTCTTCCACGCCACTGGCAGCATTGTCTGGCTATGGTAACTAAAGTTAACATCCAGAACGCGAAGTTTCTTTCATTCTGGCACCCCTGCCCAGCCCCGCTGCAGCTCGGTGTGCACACCTGCAGGGGGAAGGGCTGCAAAATGGCTGGGAGGAGTGAGGCAACCGCTGGACTCTTGCTTTTCAAGGCTCCAGTTTGGAGACAGCAACCTGTTGTGTGGAGTGGGGTTACGTTAACTCTGTCCGTACTCGAGAGGGAGCTTGTTGGCTGAATCCTGTGTGCGCTCAGTGCGCGGATCGGGGTGTGCAGATTGGGAAGCGCCAGCTAAAGAAACAGAACTTGCCGCTTTAACTTAGCCACACAAACTGCCAAGGAGCACAGAAAGAAATGGAGAATTTCGGCTGTGTATTTCACACATTCTTGTAGAAGCCTTTTTAGTTCCACAACGGAAACCATGTGATTTCACAGGATCTGTGCCCAGACTCTAATACTCGCTACAGATGCTTTCCTTGGTTTGTTTTGCGGATCTATGAATGCAATGGGAAAGAAGTTGTTAGAGGATTTGTTGTTTTAATTCTGACGTGTGCTGTGAATGGCAGGTAACCAGCAGGTGAATGTACTTGTGACTCTCTGCTAATTTTACTTGTTGAGATTTTTGCGTAATTTAAATAAATTGGCCTAGCATGGCTGTGTGTCATGTGTGAGCCACTGCTTTCTTGCTAGAAGAGAACTTTTGCTTTCAAGAGCAAAGGAGGTCAAGAGGTATTAGTGGGAAGGGAGGAGCTTGGTGGGAGTGGAGGAGCAAAGAAGTGGTGGTGGAAGAGGAGGAGCGAGGAGCTCAGGCAAGCAAGTGACATTCATTCTGTCCAGAATGGTTACAAACCTTGTAAACAAAATCAGTCCCTGGACAGCTTTGATTTATATTCTCACACAGCAGATTGGCCTTGGTCTGCCTGACCTTGGTAACATAACAGAGGTCGTATTTGCACACAGAGACTCTCCGTGCAAAAAGAATTGTTGCCGTTATTTTTTTTCTTAACCGTTGCATCTAAGAGCCAAATTGCAGCCCAGGTTTCTAATTGGACAGGCACCGGATAAACACAGAATGAAAGGGATGGATCCTGTTCCCACAGTGGATGGTTTAAAAGAAGAGATGGCAGATGGGTACAGTCGGGCAGTGGCCTCTAGAAGCAGGAGAGCCGTGTTGACCTGCATAATCAGCAGCTGTGCTGGCGCACCAGCCACCTAAACATAGCTGAATGCGTGTGTCGGGGAAAGGGGGCACGCAGGCTTCGGCATCAGAGGCAAAGGGGAGCTTTGAAGAGGGCCTGGGATGAGAATGAGGACTTAATTGGCAGATGCGTGCTAGGGGGCTCTTCAAGTGCGTGAGGGACAGCAGGGAGGCAAACACAGTGTTTCTCATGTAGAAAGGTAACGAGTGAGCAGTGGGGACCAGCATCACAGACTGGCTGCCCACCAGCGGTGGGAGTGAAACCTCAGCAGAGATGAGAGCTGATCAGCTGGTCACTCAGCTCAGCTATTACTGCAATAATAGGCTTTTCTTAATGTGAGCTACACAGTTCATCTTTCTTTTACCAAATGGTCACGGCAGCTGGGACTCTGCTTTCTCAAGTACCAGCTCACACCTGTGTTGGGTAGGGCCCTTCTCAGAGCTTTATTGCTGTGTGAAACAAAAGGTGTTTCCCTCAAGTGCTGCTGCCTCGCTTCCCAGGCGTGTGCATGGGCGCTGGTGGTGGGCAGGGACTGCAGCACCAGCACAAAGTGTTGCTGCTATTTCTGTGTCTGTCTATCATGACAGATGCACTTTGGGGTCGAAAGAAAATCTTCACTCTTGTATGTCAGGCCCCTTTTTATGCTGTGCCTCCATTAAGGTACCCCCTTCCCATGCTGTGTGAACACCTACGTGTCCCATCGGGCTGTGGAACCATCATGTTTTGGGAGACCACAGAGAAGAAAAATGCGTATTTAATGTAGGAAAACCTCCATGTATAGTTAAGGCTGCAGTATTGAAATGTTAGATGGCACTTGAATGTAGCCCAGCGTGAGGGAGCGTGGCTGTGCCTGGTGGTAGCTAACGCGAGAAGGGGCCGTAGGCAGTGCCCACGTTCCCCGGGCAGTGCGGCTCTCGGGAGGGAAATACCCCAGCACTGCCTGGCGGGTCAGTGCCCTGTGGGAACAACCTGAACCAACCAACCTGGAAGGCAGCAGAGGGCCCCTGGCTCTTCGACAGTTGTCCAAGAGCCAGCTTTGGCACCCCTTGCAAATATAGCTCTTTTGTGTATTGCCACCTGGGGACGAGTGCCGAAGAGAAGGGAGCGGATAACAGAGGAAAAGCAGTAGTGGGAAAGCTGTCAACAGTGTGTGAACAATGTCCCCAGGTGTCTCCTGAAAGGAGTAATAAGGGACGGGGAAAATAATCTTGCAGAGTTGAATGGTTTCTTTCAATTTGCAAACTTCTCTCTGTGACAGTTTCTTTAACCCAGCACGTGTTTATCAAAGATTAACACCGAAAAGCCAGTAATTTGTTTTTGCTCAGTAACTCATATTTTCTTCATAAAGTAAATGCTGTGTGGATATTTTTAGCATTATGTAGGTTTTTTCCTTGATGATAACCTCAGACAAAAATAATCACATCTCATGCTTTGGGGATTAATCTGATTTCCTGCAAGGGTACGGATAGAGGTTTTTTTGTCTTGCGTACCACTATACAGGTTTTACTGTGAGAGTGGATTATGGCTTTTCCTCCCCCTAAAGCGTCAGGTTTTCATCCTCACCAAAAACATAGCAAACACTGCTCATGGCTGAACAGTGGTCTTCAGCAGCAAACTGTGCCAGCACAAACCCAAGTGTTTGGTGCAGATGGGTAAGAAAAATAGACCTGCAGATGTAAATAGCGTGGGGGTTAGGTATGATTATCCTGCCGTGTTGTTACACTGGCCAATATTGCTGGTGACAACACAAGGATTTAAGGAAACATTGTAATTGTGTTGGGGATCTGGGGAGGCGGCCTGGAAGAGAGAAGGGACAGACTGTAACAGAAAGCTTTGAAGCCCTAAGTCTCCTTCTCTGATTCGCCAGAGATTTCCTTCTGACTTTGATTCAAGCACTTGCAGTCCATATGTTACTGATTTGAATATTTTTTTTAATTTTACTTTTAAGGTCTGATCTGTGACTTCTCTGTCAAAATGCCACTAGTCAAAATGCCAAAGTATTGTGATGCAAATATTTCCATCTTGCAGAGTGAATATTATTGTGAGGCGATGGAGCCCAAGTAAAAGAGAGAGAGGAGGGAGAGCTGGTGCCCAGCACGGCTGCATCCACTGCCAGGGGTGGGCTCTGCAGGTTGTGTTTGCTCTGTGGAAAGTGGGCAGTTCTGTGCTGCAGTTCTGTGGTATGGATGGTATACTGAGAATACCAAATGTGAACCAACACAGGGATGTGCCCAAGCTTGGGATAGCCCAGAGCAGGAATAGCCATGGCTGCACATTTCACCAGTCCTGTCTCCAGCCCCAAACTGGCACCAAATAGGTGTCGTTTACCTTACTGCATTTATATCACTTTAATAACTTCAACAGACTGCAGGGCAAGGAATCAGCCAGATCAAATTCTGCACTAACACAGCTGATTTCTAAGTAAATAAAAATAAGTTTTTCACCGCTGCTCTGCATTTCTGGTAAGCCAGGTCCCGCAAAAGACCCTCAGGACCCGCACCTCTCAAGGCATCTCCCTGTCCCTCTGGCCATCCCCAGGGTCTCACAGCATGAGCACTCATGTTCCCCCTCTCCCCTGTGAATATGTATATACATACATTTACAAATACACACTTGGAGACTACAAAAGCAGCAAATGTGATAATGTGATCCAACTGTTCAGTGCTAGGCTAGAAAGAAGTATTTTTCTGCCATTATGTGAAAATTTAGCGTGACTGGAACAGAGTCTGCATTTGATTAGGCAATTTGAGAAATGGAAGAGACTTCGTACTGTAGGGCAGTGCTGCAAAACAATTGCTCGGAACATGTTCTAAAATTGGTTTGCCTTCACCAGATTTCCATGTGTTTCTGCACGACATCTCAAATGAAAGTATGAGCAGTCACGTGGCAAGTGACAACATTTTGGTATTATGGTAAATCAAAGCAGCAGTTTAAACAATTACTCCAAATCCTGAGAAAACTTAAGAGATTAAGAAAAAAAAAAAACAAAACCAAGAAAACAAAACTATTTACTGTCAGCCTGGGAAAGACATTTCATAACACATCCTTTCACTGGCATAGTTAATCTTTAACTGTAACAAGATAATAGTAATTGTTAACTTTGAGCTCAGGGTTCCTCCAGGTTTTCATGCCTGTGTTTGGTACATGTGATTGATTGTGCCCAGGAAAGGGGCAGAGCACATGCTTTGCATATAGAAATAGGTAACTGGGTGGCCAGCGACCAGATTTGTCCGTGCAGAAAAACCACGACTAGTTAAAAACACGTTGTTCCCCAGTCTGTGTGGGCAGTACTCTTGCAGGCCAGGCTGGCTGACCATTCCAGCCCTGAGGATGGCATACTGAGAATACCAGCACGGTGTTTAAGGTCCCTCATGTGCTTCTTGCCAGTTGAGTCTTCTCCTGTCTCTCTCCCTTTGCATTTTCTGCAGCCATTTACTTTCTCTCTGAAGGGAGAGCAGTGACATGCAGCAGCCTTTTCCCCAGCAGCAGCAACTCCAGCCAGCAGTGCTCCAGCAAGGCACGGTGATGAGATGCTGGAGGGGGGTTTGTAGCAGGGGAGAGCAGTGGGTGGAAAGAAGCGATGCTTTCTGGAGTGAGGTTGACAGCAACATTGTCTGAGGCACAGCCTGTTGAACAGCAGATGTGCCCTTTCCACAGTGCAAATCCCTTTTTTCTCATCTGCCCTGCTTGTTAGGGCATATTCCTTCCCTCAAACCTTGCTTCCATTTCAAAATATCCCATTCACTTCATCCAGTAGGCAAACCCTGACCTCCTGGGCTCCAGCCAGGACTCCAATGGGCAGCACTTATCTCAGGATCAGGGCTGCAGCCCTGCTCAGGGGGAAGGCTGCTTAGACTGCTTTCTGCAGGGCTGGGAGACAGCAGGGCTGGCAGACAGCAGGCCCGGGGTGCTGCCAGCACCTCCCTTGGCTGTGGCGTCAGCTGGACTTGTGCAAGTTGTGCCTGAGACCTTCATTATGTCCTCACCTGCAAATACTGGTTTATACCTGTCTCAGAGTTGCCTTATCAGATGATGCCTAATCATGCTGAAATGAGTGGCAGTTTTGCTATGTAAATCATGTTCTGCAGGCTTCCAGGAAGAACACTGACTTCCTTCACTTACAGCACTCAGCCACACTTGTAGCCAACCCTCCTAGAAGGAGGAAAAGTGATACTTTGGTCAAGGTTTTAGGCTTTTGTTTCAGGCCAGGAGAGGAAGTTTGGGTGTTACTGAACCTACATCCAAGCCTGTATGCACTACTGTAGGTCATTAGGTCTGTGCCATTATGGTTTAAGGGTTCTCTCTAGTTTTAGGATAAAAGTATTTTGGTCTAAAACACACTAATCAAAGGCATCTGACACCTCTGACACAGCTGGGAGCTGGAGGTGCTCAGGACTTCACCCTGATGAGCCACAGCTGCTCTCCCCAGCAGGGTGGCTTTGCTTTGCTGGGGCTGGGGTCAGGGCAGGGGTGGGAGTTCTGCTCCCAGAGCTGCCCATGGCCAGGAATTAGTGGAGGATCAGGGCCGAGAGTATGGAACAAACGTCACTGTACTGACATTCTCTGCACCAGTTCGTGGACACTTGCACAAATAAATTTAGTGTATCCTAGGGCAGTCCCAGTTGGGCATGAGCAATTTGAATTAATGAAATCCAGGTCTGCTAAAACGGTGAATCCAGAGCCCTGCTTAAGTTAAAGCACCTTGCACTCCATCACCGATAGCCCAACCCCGGCAAACTTGCAAGGAAAGCATGTCCTGCAGGAGCTTCGCAAAGAGAACAGATTTGACCATAGATGTGAGCTGAAATCAAAGGTTGGTTTCAGGTGCAGGACTTTCGTGTCACCCTTATAAGGGAAGCTAGTTAACATTCAGTCTCAAAAATTAACTTAAAATAACCATAATTGAGGCAATCACTTAGAGTTTGCTCAGCATTTTATTTCCTTTCCTGCTGAAACTATCTGGTGTTCAAGTAAATTTTTGATCACAGGAGAATTTAGCCCTCAAAGTGCTTCTAATCAACCACTAAACACTTGCATCATTAAAAGTCACCCCATCCATTTTGCAAGTTCTGTCAGCTCGTTCTAGAGCAAGAGGGGTGCGCTCGCTGCAACGTTCAAAGCCTGCAAACAACTGAAGTGTAGCTGGCAGTGCCATAAGCCAATTAAGATGAAAGCTGTGATACTCAGTGGTAGGGTTTCATCACTTTAATATTAAACTATCTTTTTTTACTTAGGCATAGATCAAGAGGTGTTAATGCAGAATCCTTAAAAGAAGTCAAGTATTATCTTAAAATAACAGACCTGTTATTTGCACTTTCATGTTCAATTAATATCTCAGCTCTAAATATCCTAAATTTTTTCTTCAGAGCTGCAGACTTGAAAGTTGTTATAAAAAGTAAGGATGGCTGCATACTGCAAGTTCACATTTGGTTGTACCTCTATAGGACAGAAAGAGTTTTTATTACTATTTATCATACAAAATCATGCTTCATGTTCCTAAGAGGGACTACAAGAATTAAGTACCTTTTTTTCATTATAGCCACAAATATTTTCCTGTGTTATTTGATAATTAGCTGAAACAATCTGTCACCAAATTCCACAACATGGATTTATCACATCACAGAGAATCTCTAAGATTTGAATGTACAGTAAACCTCTTGTGTCAGGCATTGCCTTCAGGAACTTTATTGAAGTCAGCCTTCATTAGAAGAAACACATACTGGAATGACATTAGAAAGAATTATAAAGAAAATCACACTTGCATTGATGCTGGCTGTTGTATCCCTGTTTTGGGAGGACTTACCACACTATAACACAACTGCATCATTGGAAAACCTATGTATAGATATGACCTAAAATGGGAATCTAATCCCCTGCCTTTCCTACCATAAATACTGATACAGATTTTTAAGGCAAATGTTGCATTCTGTGTGGAATACTTTCTGGCTTGTAAGCAAATGACTCATCATACACATTTCACACAGTAAGACATAGAAAAAAAAGACCAAGACCAAAAAATAGAGATAGGAAAAAGAATTGTTGGCTCCCCCTCTAGAGTTCAAGGCACCAGACCCTGGGCCATGCTGGTCTTATATTTTGATTGAGATGGTACAAAAAGGCTTCATTTTCATATTTTGATTACCAAAACACGCTTTGGCCTGGTTCCCCCAGTGTGTGGCTCTGCTCTGGAGTTATTTTATTGCAGTCACAGCAGGGATGAGGTGCTATTCTGAGTGAATGTTCAGGTGCATCTGTGGTTGCCAAAGGGTACATTTCTACAGGTCTAGGGTGCCCCTGAAGGCAGCCTGTACCACCTTCAGATATTTTCTTCTGAATGTTTTATCTTCTGAGATGATTGACCTGGTTGTCAAAACAAAATTGAGCAACGCCCTCCCTTTCTGTACTCTGCACTCACTGGCGAGCTGCGTTCCCTCTGCAGCTCAAGAAGTTGAACTTCCCCCACCTGGCAGCAGTTACCATCAGCGAGTAAACTCAGGTGCAAATCCTTATCCCCCTAAATTGGAGTCACTGCCAGCAGGCTTTTAACTTCATGAAGCCCAGAACCTGAACCATACCCTTTTCAGGTGGTGTTTCTAACTGCTGTTAGTAGACCATAAGTGATTTGTACATCAAAAGATAATCCCTGAGGCTGTAGTAAACAAGATTTTTAACCTTTCTACACTAGTCCTTTGCATCCAGAAGAAAGGGGAGAGGTGCTAAACACAAGTAAGTTCCCGTTCAGCCTTCATTTGGTTGCAGGTGGAATCTGTGACTTGCTCTAGCCTGACCAACAGACCTTTGTTGCTTGAGTGTTCTTCTGGTTAGAGAGCTTCAAGGCACTGCTTTGGCCAAGGGCTCAGGGCCCTGAAACCACTGTCCAAGGGTGCCCCGTGGCCCTCAGCTGGGCTTGTCTCAGGGGCTCAGTGGGAGTTGCTGGGTGTTGCACAGGATCAGCTTTGCTCTGCATCAGAAACTGAAGTCTCAGCTGTAGGCCCTGAGAAACTTGTTGAGCATCTGTGAACAAGCAGCAGTAAAAGATTTTTTTTGTTTTGTTTAACTTTTACCTTACTATTAGAGTGGTTTCATGCTCAAAATTTCAGAAGGTGCCATCTGAGAAAGACACTAGTCAGTGCCTTTGCACTAATTAGTGCCCTCAGGGAGCCATTTGCATGCAGGAGGAAACAGAGGACAGCAGGGATTTCCTGACCTGTCCAAGTCCAGTCAGCTGGGATTGTGGGAAACCACATCGACATAAATTGACTAAGCTCAGCATACTGCTAATCAATTCTGCCTGTCCCCCTTCAGCATTATGGCCTGCTTGTACTTCCAAGCACAGAGGGTCTCACCTAACAGCCTCAGCCTGGTGGAGGAGGAAGGTGATGTAGTCATTTACTCAGCTTTTATTATTGCAACCCTTTCCTCCATTCCTTGCCAAACTCTCCACAAGTGAGCTAACTTTTAGGATGTATCTTTTGTTCTGACCTGTCTTGAACTTGAGCCTGGATTTGCTGTACTGCACTCCTGTCTGTGCTTAGCATTTTGAGAAGCGTTTATTGTGTTAGGGAGATTTTAAGATTTTTTTTTTTTTTTTTCCCCAGTAAGTAGAAGATATTGCATCAGTCTGGTTTGAAGCCATTTTATATGTTGCTTCTCCCCAGCTGGCTGAATGCCCTTTCCCTTCCCCCTTCTCTTTTACGTGGCAGTGCACGGAAAGATGATTGATGGAGCATCACTAGCACGTTGTCAAAGGCTGGAGTAGATTAATGGGCAAGAAACACCAGCCTGTTCCCCTTCATGTGTGATTGTTTGAAGGCAGGCTCATATTTTAACAGAAATTATATCCTGCTTCTCTGGATTCCCCCAATCAGGAATTGAAGGATGGGGTTTCTATCTGAGATTGAAAGGTGGCAGCCACAAAGAGCCAGTTTATTACATGGGACAACTGCCTGCCTCCCGTTTGACCAACAGCATCTCCCCGAGGCCTCTTTCAGGCAGGTTGCTCGCCTCCTTAACAAGGTGGATTTTTGCCACCGGTTAACATTTACACCTCTAGTTCTTTCTCCTTGCAGACACAACTCATTATGGCATAGGCCACATGGCCAGAGGAGCTCTGATCTGTGAGAGCTTCTCACCTGAGGGACACTGCTCAGCGTGCCCCTGCTGCAGGGGAGGAGCACGTCTGACCCCGAGCAGCTCAGAACCTTTGAAAAGGCTTTTTTGGTGGCTGGCCTTGGTCACAAATTCAGCCTTGATCTGTGCCTCAATTGCCCAGCTGCAAAACAAGGATAGCAATATGGTAATTCCCAAACATTGCACTTGCCATGGGTTGTTTTCTAGCAGAAATGCTAGGAATGCAATTTATAAGAGAAATTAATCAAAGACTGGGCTGAATCCTGGCGGGGGAAAATAATCAAACACAGAGGATGAATGTTTTCTGCATTTTCTTGAAGGTAGACATTGCCAGCATTTTGTAATCAGCTATTCCAGGCCTAACAGATATTTCAGCATTGTTATTTGTAGTCCCCAGTAGTGGCCTCCACTAAAAGGTTTGAATGTGGCAGGAATTACGTCTTTCACACCAGCCTATCTGTGTCTACCAGAAGGCTACACCTGGCTGTCATAAACCCCTGCTCCAAGGGCTAGATGGAGCCCATTTTTCTGATTTTCCAGGAAACAGCTGTTCTTCCCAGTTTATTCTCTTCAGTGGTTCTGATCTCAAGCCTGTGTCCAGCCAGATAAAAGCTGCATTTAAGAGCCTCTTGAAGCAGGTGCATTTTCTTTTCATATGTAGCTGGAAATCAGAGCTACTGTTAATATTCTTGTAATAATTTTACAAGCAAAATAACAAAGAAATCTGTACTTCTTGCCTGGCTGGTGAGAAGTGATTACCTGTGGTTTGCTGATCCAGTGCAGCTCTCTGGCTGCTTTTCTGTCTCGTCGTGACAAAGGTCTGTGCTTCATGTAGGTATTTTCTTTGGCAGAGATTTGTGACAGATGATGTTTAATTAGAAAAGATTGCTGAACATAACTATTCCTGCCCTGTATGTTCTCAGAGTTCATCTCTGGAGTATCCTGAGATGTTTGAGGGTATTTTGGGGAAGACATAAATGTGAGTTTGTTGCTGCTCTGGATGCAGCCTCTGGGGAAACACATCCTGTGGATTTACATTTATAAAACTTCCCATTCTTTTAGGGAGTTTGATATCCCACCTGAGATTTGAATCTGTTTGAGAGAACTGACGCTGTCTTTGTTTACCTGGCATTTCAGTTGTTTCCTGTTTGCTTTTGTGACAGTTTGCTGCGTATTGGCCACGATAATCATGACCTAAAAACAAGTTGCCCTTTGACAATTGTGACCTAAAAACAAAAACAAATTGCCCTTTCTCTGCAGCCATTTGCTGAAGTCCAGAAATCAGGATCTGCCTGTGTAAGGCAGGTTACACGGAAGTTTTGTAATTATGTCGCCAGTCAGTTCTTCCCAGATGGAACATTGGAAGGAAAAAGAATTGTGAAAAAGAAACTTCCCATTACATGCCCATGCTTGGTACAGGTGGAATTTGTAGAGTTTGCAATTTGAAGCCAGGCCAGGGTCTCTTTGAGTCATGATGTGGGCCAGAAGCAGCCTCATCTTCTATGCTAACTGCAGCCTACATGTCTGGGAGAGCTTGTTGCTCTTTGGCAATTTGTATTCATTTGTTCTCCAAGAAAACAAGGCTTCAGGGAGGACTTTTACTAAGCACCTTATAGATGTTACTGTGCACCGACTCAACGTGCAGTTTATGCATCTCC
>QWTY01042062.1:0-18335 GCA_008033365.1 Pseudorectes ferrugineus | reverse complement strand
TGCTCCCATTTGCTTGTTCTGTCGGCTTAGTTATCTCCTGTACATCTCTAAATCTTTCTGATTTTCAGTTGCCGTTCTCCCTTCCCTGTTTTTGTCTTCTTTTCCAGTGTTCCTGTTAATCCAAAACACTTATCATCCAGGGGAAAATACATTAATATGACTTTTTAAAGTATAATGAGAGGTTTAATTTCAATTTCTCTGGTCCTCCATAGCCTTCAAGGTAGCTCTAGAATAAAAACAAAAAAAAAAAAAATCAGATTTACCTTCTCTGCAGTGTCAAGGTAACAATTTTAGTGCTTCTTTTAATTTAAAAGATCTTTTCAACCTGACCTAGCTGAACGTGTGTTTGAATCTCAATAGATATTGATGCAATTCAGTGAAGCTACAGCTACTCTGTGTTAATAACGCAAACATATTATATTTCTTTTTTTCTGTCACTTAAAACTGCATTAATCTGAGGAGCAACTGCATGTTGATTTTCTGAACTAATTTGCAATTAAAAAGCTATGATAACTAAATAAGTTTGAAATAAGGCTATTTTGTTTACTATCATGCTTTTCTCTGACACCGGTATCCTAATATACTGATTTGTAATGCCAAGAAGCCAGAAAAAGGAAGATGGTCGAGCACTCACTTTTGTATTAATTTCTATTAGTGAAGATGATGAAAACTTTTTTTGGCGTGAATTAACTAAGACGGATTTCAAGTCTAGGGCTTAAGCTCAGTTAGCAAAATGACAGTAGAAACATAGACCAAATGACCAGACTGAGAAGATATATAACAAATCTTAGTCTAGTGCATACATAATTGTTAATGAGTAAAACAATTCTGCAATGAAATTACAAAATGTACTGATTCCAATGGCAGAATGCATCTCATCTGCTCATGCTGGCATCCTTCTAGGACTGTTCAGTGGCTGATTATTTTCCCTTCAAAAATATCACACATGTTTCTTAGCAAATAAAATTCTGTGCTCAGGCAAGGCCAAGATAACAGTAAATATCACACTTCCAGAATAATTCTGGTGACACAGAATTGCTGTTATCATTGCACAGAAATAATGCCAAAGGAAAATGATAATAGTAACACAGAACATTGCAGGAAGGCATGTGAATGATGTCCTAACATGTGGCCTCAATTCTCTCTTGATTCAACTCTCTATTCAAAGGCCGTAAAAGAGAAAGAAAAGAATAAAAATAGAAGAAGAAGAAGAAAAAAAACACCTCCAAAAACCAAACTAAGAAGCAAAAAAATACGTGTAATAAATATAAGACTTTCCCCTGCATTTTTTTCAGACTTCTGGGTAGGCCCCAGCTTAGGCATGTAGTTTTGGTGCCTAACTTGAGGCTCTCAGTGAGGAGAAGAAAGTGAGAAGAGGTAGCTGGTTGCATGAGGTATTTGTTGAGCAGTTCTGAGTACCTTCTTTCTCTATCCATATCTTAGGGAAAAGATTTCTGGGGACTGGACTGCCTTTGTATTTGTCTTATACAGAAGTGAACAGATTTACAAACAACAGCAATAAACCATAGAATGCACCCAGATTAATCAATTAACAGTCAATTTTCAGTTAGTGAGTCTAAACAGCAGAAAGATGTCTGCTGTCTCAGAGATGGTAGACTTTTTGGGATGCATTATAAATGTGTAACACTTCTGCCCAGATTTTTCCCAGAAAGATCTCAGCATGTGAAAATATTCATCATTTCCTTCAACACCTATGTGAAAGCACTCCTAGCAGAAACACTGCAAAATGAATGTTGAGTTGAACTACAGCAATAAATGGGATACGGCAGTCCTTTCTGAAGTTTCTGAAGAACAACTTTATTATTCTTTATTATTATATCAGAGCTTCTGAGGCTCTGAAGTGCTGGTGCCAGTGAAAAGACCATTATGGTGATGATCACCTGAAATCTTTACATATCGATTAATAAAGTTCACAATGTTTTAGACTGGGTATATGAAAAAGATACAGATTAGAGGAATTTAAACTCTTCACTTCTTTTTATGCTTGCTTATGTGTGTTGGAGAAATAAGTAGGACTTCAATGTATGACAAGATGTGAGACAAAGAGGGATTGATCATGTTTGGTGAAGTCCTGATCCCTACACATTCCAGTATATTCCGAAAGCAGCTGGTGCATGAAACCTGCAAGTGCCTGGAGATTCACAGCTTCAAGTGCACTCTGTGAAGAGCAGGGACTGATTCTCAGAGTGCTTATGATTATTGAAGGACTCCACAGAGAGTCATTGGTATGTAAAGGGTTTTATTTTTAAAGATATAACTTACTACGATCAAACAGAAAAGTTACTTTGTGTGATAAGTGCATTTTTCTAGAGAAATGCTGCTCATCATTTTCCAGTGAGCAAAATGGGGTATTTGGGCACTGCTAACATTTATGAAAGAGCACTGTTTTGGAGTCAGAGGCTAGGAAACACAGGCATTGGTATTGTGATTTTAGCCAGTGTGAGTTTTGCTAAGAAAGCCAACATAAGGCAACATTAATAATCACTCACACCCTCAAAAGCACAGGGACTGACATTTGTGAGTTCAAGGCAAAAGCACATAGCTTCTTTTCCAGATACTTAGAGATCACACACTTAGTGCAAGTGCCATAAATCAGCTGAAAAATATATTGGCAAAAAAAGAGAAATTATCACAGTCCAAGGCATCTTATTTGATGAGGAGGAATACATATGATTTATGGACAGGCACAACTTTTTTCATGTTAGAACTGGCCTGTTTTACTCCCTGCTGAGTGGAGAGTCCGAGGGAAACGTGCAGTCCACAAAGCACAGTCTGAAACAAGCCAACCTAAATTGTTCTGCTATAGAGAACTCCCACCCATAACCCAGCCCAGCACCACTCATCTGAGGATGACTATGGAAATGTCAAAGGATGAGATCAGAGTCTGTAGGTACTTCCGTCTACTTCTATCATATGAAAATAGTTCATTTGCTGCCATTAGTGTTAACAAGCTGCAGTGGAGTGCTCAGAAAAGAGGAAATATGAATTACACATATCCCTTGTAGCACGATGTAGAAGGATTCCTTTTTCCAATCACACTATTGCCTAGAGTCCAGTGTCCCTCTGAACTTGTACTGCTCAATCCATTGTTTATGCTCATCTTTTATTGGCTTTAATCATAGTTTTGTGATTATAACTAATAAGATAATTAACTTCCTAAATATAAGAGAATTAAGACACTAAACCAGCAGCCAGGTGGGATCCATCTGACCTAATCTCAGCTCTAAGGCATCTAGGCTCAGTCCTGACTATCATTTCCCTGTAGTCAATGGAAACGAAAGCAATTCAGGAGGAGAAGGTAAAATCTTAGAAGTTATCTTAGAATATTTTTTTAAGGTGGGGTTGGTCTTCTCTTGGTAACATCTCTGACTCTACACCAAATGTGTAGTAAATCTGGATAACTAGCTTAGACAAGGTGCCTACATTTCAGACAGCTAAAGGTCATTGTCTAGCTTCACCCTGTGTGAGTGAGTGGTTTTGCAGATTTCAATGAATGTGTGTATGCTGATGACAAGTAATTTTTTTTACTGTCGTGGCTAAATTAAAAAAAGTGATCAGACAAGCCTCAAAAGTTTAGTCACTCACATGTAAATGAACTATTAACGGTTGTAATTGTGGTATTAACGTTGGTTTGTTACTTCTTGTCTAATTAAACCATGAAAAATGACACACAAAAAATCCTAAACTTTTTTATTATGTTATCTGTCTGTACTCAGAATTTGTAGGAATTTTGTTGAACTGTGAATTAAAGTGATTTCTTTAGACATATAGTGGGTACAGACTGGCATAAATTGTGCTGATGGAAAGGGAATGAAAAATACCTGGTGGTCTATTGAGTAAATCTCCTAAAAAATGCTCACAGTGAGAGGGTCTGTTACGGAGATAATTTTGGACAGCCCTGGCATTTGGTTCAAGAAGTTTGCCTTCGCATTTCCAACCCACTTATGCCTCATTCAAACCAACTGGGATGGTTTTACTACTATTCTACTATGTAAAATAGGAACAAAACTGAATATTTTTGTTATTGGTTTTGATACTCCTTTTCACAAGATTTTCTTATTCTGCCCACTGCATAAAAACATCTCTTTCCTTACTAGAGTCTATTTTATTAAAAACTGGAGATTTCATGTTGATGCTGAAGGAACTAGTGCAGCCTGAAATGGAGACCACCCTAACACAGATTAATTTAAAGAAAGCTCAGAAAGAAGTGGTAATGAACTGTTAGTAGTTTGAATTTCTCTCCAATGATATTGTAAGTCCAGTACCACCATAAGTGGACTTTACAGGACATATTCTAGGTATTTACTCCAAGTGGGGTGATCACCAAAAAAAAAGGTGCCAGGCTCTCCCACAAATAAAATTAGATACCTAAATTCCTTTTTTTTAGGTGTTGAAGGCAGGTTCCTCTGAGTTTTTTAAATACCTAAAAAAATTTCCTGCCCTTAAAATTTAATATTATACAGCACCTAAATTAATCAATCTGAATAGGTCCTTCGATATAAGAACATATTCCTAACCAGTCAAAGCCACACAGAAAATCTCTACCAGAGGCAAGAAATGAAATTGGATTTCCTGACTCTGCATTTCGTTTCTTAACCAAAATTCTTTTTCCTGGTCCATAAACTGTGTTAATACCACTATTTCAATACTAATAATTTAAGGCTGTATCAGGAAGTCAGTCTTTTCTAATAAATATACAATATTAACCTGATACCGCCTCACCTTTTAGACTGAAAACAGTGTTTCTAACCCTTAGGAGTCTGTAAGGAGCCAATAAGGTGTCTCAAAAGTCTGTAAAATGATCCTGGGGTACTTTGGAAGCCTTGTAGTTTTGTTAAATTTGTTCTGTATGTGGTGATCACTATTCAATTTTTCTGAAATATAGTGTACATTTTCCCAGCCTGGCATACAAAGAAATAATTATTTTGTTACATTGTGATATACAGTATTAAATCAGAGAATTTTTTTTTCCTACTTTGGGGCTTCCAGAAAGTGCTAGTGTTGATTTTTGCTGAAATATTATACTGTTGTATCCTGAGATGTATGGAGCTTTGAACCCAGCTTTCCTGCATCCTGCACCTGGCAGTTGATTTGACATGGTAATCTGCCAGCAGCCCAAGAAACCTGCTCATTACAGCAAGCTGTACAACTGCCACAAGCTAACCAGGTGGAATTAGATTAATTAATCAGGAATTTCTGTTAGAAAATAAGGTAAAATTAAAGAGTTTATGGGTAAGGTTAGCACACTTGTATATCTCTAATAATCTTGGATTAATTACTAGAGTGAAAAGGAATGTGCATTTTGGGGTTTTTCCTCTCTTTTTCATTCTTTTGTAGGAATACTTAGTGTGGATTCAGAAGAAAATATGAGTCTCCATTGCAATAAAATTAATACATAGACTCCGAAACATGACCATTATCACAACACAAACTAGAGTGTGTAATCACCCAGTAGCCTTTGCCTCAGGCCAATATTTTCTATTTAAGCATTAATTTATATTTTTAGAAACTGACTCAAATTTGATTACAGTTTTAAAGAGCCTGTCATATCCTTAGGTAAGTTGCCCCAACATTCAATTATCCTTATCTAATGACTAATTATCCTCATTTTTTAAAAACAACCTTCACATTGTATTCGAGTCACTTGATCTCATCATGCCTTTTTTTTTTTCTGTTGCTAAACTGAGCAGTCTTCCCTTACTAAATGCTGAGCCAAGTCTTTCCTCAACAGGCATGGGTTCTGTACTTCCAAGAACTTACTTTTTGAGACTTGGACATGGCATCAGTGGTGTCACTTTTTGCATCCCTATGAGCAGTCTAAAGTATAAAGGGTATATGGCCCCCTTTCAGCCCTACAAGAGAAAGCCACTGTTTTTCAGTACTGTGAAGAGCAAGAATAACGATGGACATGGGTCTTTTGAATAGGGGTGTAATTTTTAACCTATGCCTTTTTTGTCTTTTCCAAAATTTTGACGTGATCCAGCAATTTTGTCTCTATGACTGAGTCCTTGTGGCCACCAAATTCCCTGAGCTTTTCACAGGTGAAAAACTCTTCCTACTGACACCTTTCTCCAGAACAGGACTTAAAGGAAGATGAAACAACAAGCTTCCTATGGGAGAAAGAGAACAAAAGGGAGCAAGAAAGGGCCAAGGGAACTTCCTAAAGACTCTTTGGACAAAGATGTGAAAATGCTAGTTCTGCCAGGAAAACTGACTGAATAATTGATCATATCTTGATTCAAAAGTGGTAATAAGCAGTAACAAAGCTTAAACTCTTTAGGAATGACTCCAGAATTATCAAAGACAATCATAGGTGAGGAAAACAGTGAGTAAAGAAGGGGACCTGGCTGATGTCACTAAAACATAAAATCTCTTTCACTTGCAAAATATATATATATAATACAAATAACTTCACAAGCATTTTGGAGATTAAGCGGCTTCAAACCATTCCAGATTAGCTGCAATGCTTTAGACTCTCTGCTGAGCTTTTGATCCAGTACACCAAAATTGAGAAGTGGTTAAGTCCTGTAATTTAAAAATTTTTCTTCTTAGAACACTAAAATGGCAAGCATAAATCAAGTTGGTTAATTAAAACTAGTGAAAGTCTTGTAAAAATAATTGACAATAAAAAAGAGGAAAGGAATTACTTTAGGAATGTTAACATACGTTGAGTAGTGTGAAAAGGTAAATATAGGCAGAATATCGGGGGGAAAAATTCCTGGCAGAGTGGTCCACAGGAATGTGGGGAAGTGTCAGAAACCTGATTGCTCATGATATTTAAATCCAGGCTGGACAGACCACTAGCAAATCTGCTGTTGGGAGTGATTTTATATTAACTGTAGCATTGATTGGATGACTTAATAGATCTGTTCCATGTCTGATTTCTATTAGTCTAGGATTCCCAGCTGCTTTTGCTTCCAAAGCCTCTTCCAGTCTTTAGATTTCTTACTTTAATATTAACTAATAATAGCACTTTAACCGTCTGTCCATTAACAGAATTTTAGGTTTTCTTATGAAAATATTAAATTGGCAGGTGATTAAAGCCTTCCACTTCTCGTTCCTCTTTAAAAGGGTAAAGTATAAACGTCTGCAAGTGTAGCTGAGACACTATTGAAAGTTCTGCCTTAGCTAATCCTGCTCAAGTTTAACCCAAGTCCTCCCACATTGAAAGTAATGAAAGCAAGGATATTAGAAGTCTAAGAAGACTGAAAAATAGATAAAAGTACCTTTTTTTGACTCTCTGATCACTTTAAATAAGTTTTGATCAAAGTTTATTACTACACAGCAGCTTCTTGGCCTTTCTTTTCTTTCTTCTTTCCCTGTGTTTCATAACTGACCCTACTCTGAGCTACTTGGCAGTGTTTCCTGCTGTGTTTGGTTCAGCTGCTTTTATTTTCATGGATTGCTACTATTGTCCACTCACGGTGCAGCTCAGGGAACATGGTTATGACAGAGTTTATCTGCTGAGGCTTTACACATCAGCTGCTCTGTGTTTGTGTCTTCTCAGTGAGGAGTCACTACCCCTTAGGGACCACTAACCTACGTGAAACAGAGGGACACCAGGTTCAGCCTGGTGAGATTTGGGTTCTCAAACAAGTTCTGAAATAGGGTGCAACCCTTCACATTTAACTTCTAAATGCCTACCAAATTTCATGGACATGGTGGAGGCTTTGAGAGAGCAAAAGAAAAATTATGGTTGTGTGTCAGCCAGCCCTATCCTTACAGTCTGTTTTAGGCAACTGTATTTCTGTTAGGTGGACCCACTGCAGACGGGTGAACTTTTGGTCAGCAAGGTTATTTAATATTATATACAGACTGTGTAGAGGGTGCTCTTGCTGGAGATCAAGTTCTCTGGTTTATGTTTTGGCAGAAAACCTGTCTTCCAAATATTAGTATCTTCAAAACATTTTGATTAAATTCAGTAGTTCAGTCACGGAACATCAGAAATTTGAATGGCTTCTTATTTTACTGAAAACAATATATATTTATATTGCATATCAGCAATATAAATCTCACTGTTACCTGGCTCTGTCCGCTTCCCTGAAGGGTGAATGAATTCCATCTAGGATGCAATATTTCCAGAGTTGCTAGTTTCAGAATCATGTTTAACTCTCTGCTATGGGAAAGAGTTGGAAATTCATTGGCTTTCAGAACTTTAGATAGGTAAATCACACCACTTTAGCTATCAGCTCTAGTCTAGACACCAAGATTCCTTCTTCAATGACTGTTGAAAAATCACCGTGTCGAAGAGAAATGTAACTTCAGACACCTTGGAAGTTTTAATAGAAGACAAAAAAAAGAAGAAAAAAATTCCTGTGTATCAAGTATAAATAAGAGTCCAGACACTGATTTCCAAGGAAGTGTCAGGAAGTTTTGAAGAACCCAAATGAAAAAGAATAAATCACCTTCTCAAAGCATCTCTTTTTTTCCCATTGGCTTCTGAGGCAGCCTAGATTCTTAGTTCAGACAAAATGTTTAACTTTTACATGATTAAAGTTAGAGATCAGTATTTTCCTATTGGTACTGCATTTTAAAATAAATTGCACTAAAGAATCCAAACAAACAAGCAAAAAGGAATAGAACAACCAAAAAAAGAAGCAGAAAACAATCAGAGAGGAGATATAAGAAGGTAATGTTGCTCTCCATTCACATCTGTGCATGGTATTCTTTATGATGTTGTAGCAGAGATAAATACAGCCTTACAATAACTGACAATACAGTCTTAGAATAATTTAAAAGTGCATGGGAAAGCTGTATGTTTGTACACATTTAAATTGTGATCAAGATTCAGATTTTTCTTGAAACTTTTTTCTGCATGGAAACTTTTGAAGTGTGAATGTATGGGTACAGATGAATGAATAAATTACTGTTTAGATTGGACTTGAAAATCAAGATTTAATACATGATATTCAATGGACGTTTAAACTGAAGAAATTGAAAGAAACAACATTATGACAATATTGTAAACGGAGGCAAACAATTTAGAAACATTTATAGGAAAATTGGACAACTTAAAACCAGAACATTTAAAAATCTTTTTATTGTATATCAACTAAACCATATAAAATTGCATTTTTGTGGGTGGTTGGAATGCCGTTTTTATGATATTTTAAACCTTTGGTTTAATTTATGAAATAACCTTGGACTGAGTCAGTAAAAAATCTGCTATGTTCAATGGACCTCAGAATTCCTCACTTCCTAACTGTGGTTTAGTTGTTGAATATTAAACCATTATATAAACCCTCTGTCTGCAGGGAATTAGAAGAAAACTCTGACTGTAGTCAGTTTTTCCCAAAACCACCTGCTACAAGGATTAGCAATCCAGGAAAACAGACCAGAAGCCAGGGCTGATGCCATGCTGTTTGCTGTTCCTGGTCTGCAGGGTGTGAAATCTGCATGTTGCCATGAGGGCACAACCTCTGGGATTTAGTAGTTCTAATTCACTTATTTGTGTCAGATTTTAAAAAGAGGAAACCAGTTTTAAAGTAAGAGATTAGAGGTTGCACATTGTGGAAACATGAGAGGAAAGACAGTAGGCTCAGCATAAATTCTTCATTTCTTCAGAGAGGATGAAATGTGCACTGATCACAAAGTGCATGAGAGAGAAAATTATTATTATGCTCTGTCAAGTGTTCTCCTAACAGCTTGGGAACACGTGGAAATGAGTGGAAACAGTGATGCAAGAAAAGGAATAATGTTTCTAGATTTAGAACCATCAACCCAGAATGTACAGTTGCATGTTCTATTTCTCCTTTCCTTGCATTTTAGATGTAGTATAAAAAAGTCGGTGAGACACGTCCCATTCAAATCAGACAGCAGGCAAATAGTTAGCAGACAGGAGGAAAATCTGAAATGCACATAGATAGAACTAAGCAGGAACAAAAGGATACATTCTTCATATATCTCAATAATAAGGCATGGTATATCCCAAGATGTCAGATCCCTTTTTTTATGTGTTTATTTTTGCCCTTAGAATCAAGAATAACAACACAAATGAATGCCATGGTCTTCAGAAAAAAAATCACCCAAGTTTTTGGGCTGTGTTGTTAGATCTAAACTAACAAAAGGAAGAGCAGCAAGGACTCTCTTCTCACCTGAAAGCCAACTGTGGCGGGCTGGTAACTTCTGTATTTCTAAACTTTCTTACACTCAAGAACTGGGTAGATGACTCCAGCTTCTTAATGAGGAAGGTTTTGTCTCATGCTGAAGCCATGCCTGGGAACCATCCAGGAGAGTCATAACTGGTACAGGCCCTGTGTGTGAAAGGGAGTAAAACTGCTAATTGGACTGAGCTTCAGTGTCTTGAAAGTTTTTGAGTTAGCAGCAAAAGTGAGTGCAATCTTGGGCTGCTGACCTGTGCCAAAGCCGCAATGTGACCACTCCTGTTCTAGGTGGTTAAAACTGGCACGAGTGTTGCTCCCATTCCTGCCATCACTGCCCCTTGTCTTGTGTGGACATGCAGCCATAAGAAGAACATAATTTGTTGCTCCATTTCCTAGCCCTTGGCTCAATTTGTGCACGAATTGGGTGGGATCTATCACTTAGACATCTGTGTGTCAACATCTGACACCATTTACACTTGGTAGGGAGGAACAGTTTGGCTTGCTATTCTAGCCTCTCTGTGTTAGGATAAGATCAATCACCCAGGAAGCACCTATTTCTCCCCAGAAAGAGTCTTCAGTGATAAGGTCAGATGCAGAAATTTGTGTTTTAAACACATCTGTTTCAGCAGATCAGTTTTCCCTTTCCTGTTTTCTTTTTTAATTTGCACCCTTTGCCTCCATCACCCTTCAATGCTGTTGCATGCACGGGATTGAGACCAGTGTATAAAAAGCTGACAGACATGGGTAACAGCTACAAAGTTTTGTTTAGCTACTCAACCTTGTCAAAGCTCTCTGTGCCTGTCAGACTTACAACTTTGCCAATGTGAACTATGGCTTTATGGGGGGATATACACTCTCTGCCCTTTTACATTGGTTCATCCAAACTTTATCTATAACTCTGTCAGATAGATTTGGAAGTGGAAAAACAAACGTCTGCCATCTGCTCCATGTTATTTATGATGATTTCTCCAATTAGGTCCAATTAACTTGCTGTCAATGATTAAATGTAATGGGTAATAATAACTTGACTTCATCATTACCACCAGCATTATTAGCTCATTGATTGCAATAATTTCAAAAATTACCCATCAGAATAAAATATGTTTAGCACCTGGTTTGTCTGTTTAGGAACATCTGCTATAAACGTGTGATATATGTGGAATTTAATGTCTCATGATGTGAAAGGGAAACATATAATCCGTACTTTGAGAGTCAGCACTGCCACAAATTTATGATGAGACAATGAGAGGATCAAATAAAAATCAGTTCAGAATTTATTGCTGGACTCACAGAACTGTCAAAACAGGAATGGAGCTATCGTATATTTACCAGCCTGAACTTTTTGTCTAGCAAGGAGATAGTTCTGTTCATATGATCTGAATTTACGTGCCTGTGTTGTGCTATAACCCGTGGTCATGGATGAATTGGATGGGTGTGGAGAAGGTAGGCTGGGTATCCAGCTTGCCAAAGAGAGATGTTTTTATTCAAATCCCCAGGCCTAGTTTGTTTGGCCTTACTTGGAGTCTTGCATAAAAGCTTTACAATAAAGTGCTGCATCTTCTTAAGTGCTGCAGGGAGCAAGTGAAGGCGCAATCTTCATTTCCTTACTGTCTCCCAGCAGGAGTTCTCTCTCACTGTGCCCTGCTACATGCAAAACAAATATATTTGTCCGTGATGAACCATAATTGCCATCTCCTAGGTTTGCCATGTGTCTTAGGTCAAGTGTCTCACTGTCATGCAATTCTGTTTTCCCTGTAACCATATGGAAATACCATGGAATAAGTGCTGTCTGGAATGGTTCACAACAGACCGTTCAGACAGCTAATGACTCCCCAATCTTTAAGTATGCCAGTCAGTTCCCCTTCCTGCAAACAATTTTTTTTCTTGAGCATCATGAGTGCTAATTCTCCTAATTCACCCCTGATTTACATCCTTTGGGCATAGGGGGGTTGTTAAAAGAACAAACTTTGGTCTTTGTTATAATTAAAATCCTCTTAACCACCCTCTCAGAAATGCTCAGGAATAATGTTTTATTTTCACAAGCACCTAGAAAACAAATCCCAGTTTAAGATTCCTGAAAACTGAAAAATTTGGGAAAAAACCTAATAAAATGTCTGGCTGTTATTTATACACTGACTGTCTGCTTATTGGCTTGACAGATCTGAGAAACATTAATTCTGGTGGTATATTTCTGACTTAAGCCACAC
This sequence comes from Pseudorectes ferrugineus, assembly GCA_008033365.1. NCBI lineage: Eukaryota > Metazoa > Chordata > Aves > Passeriformes > Pseudorectes > Pseudorectes ferrugineus. Next base: position 6,004 of record QWTY01042062.1, on the reverse strand, counting down.
TTTTTTCTTTTTTTTTTACCTAACCCAGTCTTGGAAAAACAAGCAAGGCTTTGGCTGGTCTCACCCCTTTTCTAATATTTCATTGCCCATTTTCCCCAATTTTGCCATATGGAATGTAAATTAAGGTGTTTTTTTCACTTAAAAAAACATCATGTCTTATCAAATTTTCATTATTTGGCTATTGAACAAAATGCAGATCGGTAAGCTAATGCTTATTTGGTGTGATTATTTCACTGGATATTTGGCACAAAGTCTTCAGGAAATTTAGTAGTCTAGCCTTTAAACCTCTGATCTTTTCCCATTGGCTGTTCCTAAGAAATATTGAACTACAAGAAGCTAAACAGTTTCATGGATATTGTTTGACAGCTTGCTTTAACGCAAGAATGTGTAAGGTTTCCCACCCAAAGCCCCACTTAGTCTCTGCCTGTAAAGCACTGCACTCTGGAGAGGGGGGTAGGCGTTATCTTCCCCATCACATGAATGGGGAAAACAATTCCTAGGTCTCCAGCAGTTTCCCAGCTCAGCTGTTCTTGTTTCCTGGTATTTTGCACAGCCTGTCCATGACTTAAAATGTCAGGTCAGATTTTCACTTGGAGCTTTGTTGATTTACAACAGATGAAGAAACTCCATGTTTTTGAAACATACAGAAAATATTGCTAGATTGGTTCTGCTGCTGTGTAGTTTTCTCTTTGTATAAAGAGAATAAAGAATAATTATTCTCTAAAATAAAGCAGCTTTTACAAATATTTAAACTGGAAAACTATGTTGCTGAAGGAGGGAAGACTCTTATCTTGGTGTGATGCTCATCTTTCTCATCCTTCGCTGTATTACTATGCTGTGTCTGACCCATACCAAATACAGGTGCCACAGAAATGATATCTCTCATTAAGATGGTAAAATATAGACTGTTTTTAATGGACATGCAGAGAGGCGGTCATAAGACCAAAATTCAGCCTACAGTGGTTCAGCTCTTGTAAAAGAGCATGTAAAGCAGAAATGTTATTTCAGAGAGCTTATCACTCAGGTGAACATGGAAAATATGAGAAGAATCAAGTTCTTTTTGATTCATTAATGATTATCTACCAAAAATACACACTTCATGGTTATTGGGATTTTAGTTGATTGTATCCAGAAGATGACAAGAAAGTCTGTCTAAATTATTGTCTAAATTTTGGATTAGATATTTTATTGTTGGTGAAAAGTGCTTTTCTCTATATGGTGTTTTGGTATTTGTCTGTTTCATTTTGACCAAAAATTCCTCCAAAACCTCTTTGAGACAATCACAATATTTTACTTGGATTTGTTTTCCCTGCAGTGATGAACTTAGTGCATCCTAAGATCCAAGCCCTGTAATGCCACAGCTCAGAGGATTCCTTCCTGCAGGACCTGATATGAGTCACCTCCTCTTACTGAGGCTGGATACCACTGCACTAGTTAAGAGAGAGAGTTCAGCCAGGGAACCTGAACTTCCAGTCAAAAGCAGAAGGCTACAAAACTAGGTGTTTGGGGTTTTTTCATCTGAAATATCACACAAAAACTTTTATAAAAAAAAAAAAAACCTTAAAAGTTAGGTTTTTGATTTTTGTGTTCTTTGGAGAATATAGGAAATTCAGCCACATCTTGACATGCTAAAACAAATGCACTCTGTGCATTGAAAAAAAAAATTCCCCTGTCTTCCTCACACAAACCTAAGAGTAATTTTCAGTGACTGACCAGACTTATTGTGAAGGAGCACTCCTTGCACCCTTTTCTTTAGACATCTACACTGAAGTGCCTAAACTTGAAGCTGAATCCCACTTGCCCTCAGCAACCTTGGACAAGAGATCTAAAGCTCAGATTCATCACACAGTTTAAGGTACTGATCTGAGCTCTGCGAGGTGGCTACCTAATCACCCTAAGCTGACATGTCCAGAGAAAAAGTAATTACAGCTAAAATCTCTGCCAATACATCTGTCTTTCATATTTCTAGAACAGCTATTTTTCTATTAACAGACTGTAGATGATGTGAGCATGCTCCCAGTGAAGGTGTCTCAGTTATAAAAAGCAAAATGGGGTGAATGTGGACCAGAGTACAGGAAGCTAATTTACTCCAATATTTCACAGCCCAGATTTTTAGTTGTTTAAAATCAGTACACCCAGCTGGAGTCAACGAAGTTATGTTAAGTCTGGTTCTATGGACAGGGCAGTAGTGGAAGCAAGGGTTTTGTTTTCAGGAAATACCATATTTTTGTCTGAGATTGATTTATGAAATAGAGATGAACACACAATGTTAAAAAAACCCTGTAAGAACTGTGTTGTGCTCAAAGAACATCAGCTGTCATGTAGGTCAAAAAAAATAGCAAGTACAGTTCATCAATGATGAATGCAAATTAATACTTAGGGGCAAAAAACTAATTTGAATAGCTTGTGCTCCCTGTTTTAGCCCCCTCTGCACTGTTGAACAAAGGGAAAAACATAGGGATTATACTGAAAAATATTGATTAAATCAACACTTCAAACAGCTGCATTTTGGGAGACAGAACTTAGGTTAAAAAGTTATGAAAAAAAATACTTAAAGTTTGTATTCCTTTGAGCATAAACACAGAAAACAGGTGCTTTGGGAGGCATTTCATCCAGTGACTGAAAGAAGTATCTTTCTTCACTAGGAGTCATAATGCATCTGTTTAGAAAATCTGCTTTTCAAACAGACTTTTCGACCGAAGTTTCCTTTCCTATTCATCTAATTATTCTTTAAAATCCTGATTTGGTTTCACCACAGTATATGAAAAGAGTTTCCATCTACTTTCTGCTGCAAGTTCTGGGCTCACACTCTTCTGGGTGATTTGGGTCTGTGAACTCTGTCAAGTCCTGTTTCCCAATGTGCCAGTCATCCCACTGGAGAGCGAGGCTGGAGGCAAGCTGGAGAACAGATCGAGATGTTCTCCTGTGGGGGGACAGACCTTTCCCTAGAATCTGCCAGAGAAACTGGTGCATCAGGGATCAGATGGTCAAATAACTGAGTCAGGAAGGTTTCTGATAAGAATTTCTAGTGACAGCTTAATTCTGTGTCACCTGACAGCACAGAGCCTCCCTAGGATATCATGTCCCTCTCTGAGAAGCAGCACAGGGACTTAAACCTGTGCTGTGTTTTCTTTCTTCACCCAATCCTAGCTAATATCACTATTTCAGTAACAGGCTTGATGATGGCACAGCAGAAAGAGGTCAAATGCATCTGGAGACATATTAATACCCAAGTCTTGTCAAAAAGTTCATAACCTGAGACAGTAGGTGAAGTCCTTCTTCTGATTCACACCAAATGAGAACTCCTTCTGTGCTTAATATGCCACACGTTTTCTTCTGAAGAAGAATATTTTGTATTTCTATATATCTTCCCATTCTATGTTTTTACAGGAATTCACAACTTTAGCACCTTTAACCTCATAAAACCTGCTGGGTTTATTATCTCTGTTTAACAGAAGGGAAAACTAAAACAGAGGCAGTAGAAGAACATACCAGCACAAGGCATTTGAAGCAGAGCTGGGATTGGAGCCCACGTGCTCCTGGATTTTTAGCCTTCCTCAAAGCCACCCCTGGATTTTAAGCTAGAGAGCTGTAATGCTTTTATACACTGCCATTGTTCAGAAAAATCCCATATATAATAATTGATTAATACTTTGTAGACTTCCTATTTAAGGGTCCCAGTCCTTACTGAAACTCCGTTGTATTCAATACAAAAAACACAGATAGGAATTATTTTTGTTCCAAACACTGAGTGTGTAGTTCCAAACAAGCTTTAGTTGGAGAAAATCAGAAAGAATGAATGGAAGACATAAAAGCAAGACTGCATGGCAATATACATTTGAAATTCCTCCCCCCAAATTCATTTGTTTTTTAAAATCAGTAATGTTATAATGATACATTGCATAAAAAACCCCAACTTTACGCTCTCAAGATTTACTTTATGCTTGAATACTATTTTTAATAACTTTACACTGATAGTATTTTACATCTATATTATATATTACAGAGCACCAAACTGCCCACTCAGTTATTCCAATTTGAACACTTTTACAATTTAAAAAGATCCCAACCTTTCTTCCACATTCTTCAACATCATTACTACCCAGCATGGGTTTTGGCCTATTGCCTCATCTTTCTTTTATACATTCTAGTGTCTCACCGAGCGTTGCTATGTACAGCCAGTAAGTTCACTTTCTCTTATCAAAAGAGTGTTATTTTCAAGTAACTCCAGCAGATCAGGTCTGTTAATTACTAGCATTTGTAGTTAGTTAAACACAGAATGCTTGATTCCACATTGCTTAACAAAACCACTTTCCCAGGTGTTCTTCCTACTGCACAGTTTAAAGTTTCCAAGATTTCCCTTCAACAGATGTTAAACTCCCTGGTCTCAGTTTCTTGGTCTTTAATCTCTTGACCCTTTTTAAACTAATGGAGTTGTATTTGCCACTTCCTAATCCTCAAGAATCTCCTTCATTTTTAAGAATGTCAGTTAATTTAATGCCTTTAACTAATGCTTGTGAAATCACATTATTTGGACCTGCGGCTATATCTGCCGTAAGTGCCCTCATTTTTTGTTTCTCTAATTAAAAATTTTGCTTTTAACTCTAGACTGCCTTCTTTTTGTCTCTGGAAAATTGATCCGTTGTTTAGTCAGAGTATTGCTCCACCTTCTTCTAAGACAAAAAGAGAGTAACTGTTTAACAGGTCTTTTTATTCCCTTGTGTCCGGAATGGTAAGCTTTACTTGCACAGAGGAAAATGAAGTTGGAGAAAGAAAAGCAGTTCCCATATATTTTTCTATCCTCAATGGGACTTGAGCATTTCCAACATTACTGTAGAAATGTGAAGCCATATCAAAAAACCTTCAGTCTGATTAAAAATTGTGAGATAGCCAGCAGTTAACAGCATTTGGGTAACTCATCGACTAAATCATCTCACTGCTTTTCTTGGGTTTCCTTTCTTCCAATGAGATCTTAGTGAAGGAACCACTTAGAGCTCATACACCAAATCAAGAGCTCTGCTGAATTGAAGCCCACGTGTGCTGAAGGGAAATGTGCTGGTATATTTTCTTTGATAATTGAAACACTTTGTAGGCCGCCCTCACCTTCAGACAATTATGAAGAATGTCTCAGAGCATTTTGAGCCTGAGTTTTTCCCAGACAATCCAAATGGGAGTTAAAAAATATATACTAACAAGTTCCAAGAAGCATATTTTGACTTTCTGTTGAGAGCTGTGAAACCTTTTCCCACTGACAGTTTTCTCTTGACATTTTAAAATCTTTTTCCCTAGTTACAATGTTCTTCTGACCTTATTCCTTGGACTCCCATCTCCTCATAAGCAATATTAGGTATCCCCAAGGGTTACATTTGCAGAAGCAGTTCATACTTTATCTCATATGAATCATATCTTTTGGCTTCAGCTTGCAAAGTTCTTCATGCCCTTGAAATTGAGCTCTCTCAGATGTGATCCATTCACTTTCTGAAGGCTCTATTCATGTGGAATTTCACTGGAGTAGGTTTGGACATCCATACATGTTCTGGAGTACACAGAGATTTGAAAATTAAGAACTAACTTTTTTGCCAGATGTGTTGGGAGTTTCATAGGATCTGAACTGAGCAATGATAATTTTTTATACAAGATCAAAGTGATATTGAAATTTTATTCATTGTGAACTTGTCTGAATCCTTCATCATTATGGTCAAACAAAGGACTGACATTTAAGTTTACTTGGAACCACTTAGTTTCTAGCATTACTAAGCAAGGGAAATCTAAAAAGCATGAAGGTTCGAGAAGTGTTGATGGACTCTATTTAGCTCAAAAGTCCCACAGGAGCAAAGGTCTTTAAATGTAATGTAAATCAAGGAGTTTTTGCTTTCAAATGCTGTCACAGGAGAAGTCAGTGGAATTGTGTATGGAAAAAGAAATGATAAATTCTATTGCTAGTCTTAAAACTCCAGAAATTTCAGCTTTCAAGGTTTGTTTTGCATTGAAGAAGAATCTTAGA
>QWTY01042061.1:0-11165 GCA_008033365.1 Pseudorectes ferrugineus | reverse complement strand
AGTGGTGTCCTGGGGTGCATCAGGCACAATATCAACATATACCACAACCACAGAGAGAAAATAGGTTAAAGAAGTAGCAAGAAAAATTTGTATTTGAAAAAAAGAAAGTAAGATTGAGTAGCAGTGCAGTTCTGCTAACTTCTATGTTCACTGCTCTGAAATCTTGATTTCAAAGCTCATATATTTCATTAAATATCAACCTGTAAGACAATTGTAGATTGAGAAAGAAAAAGGGGAATAGGGGCACTGAGGTCTCTGTTCAATTCAGGCACCAGAACTAACTAATGAATCAATGAAGGAGGCAGGCAGTAAAATCCTTTCTCTGTAAGGGTGAGAAAGTTTTATGTTGCTCAGAGTTGTAAAAAAACTGGAATGGGTTTTAAGTTAAATCCAAATATTCACTTGCTGTCTTGCAAGCTTTGCAATATGACCATATACTGATTTCATAAACAGCAAATGAATCATTTTTTTAGGTAGATTCTGATGGTGAGAAAGGTTCTTGGACAGTACAAGGCATGTGCCTGCAGAGTTTTAAACATTCACATTAAAATGTGAGTTCATACACACATTATTCCAGCATCCCTTCACCTGTTCATTCAGCCTGTTCAAATCTCACTTGTATACCCATAGATGTTGTTTGCATCTCATGCAGGAACCGCTGGAACATGTGGAGTCAATGAAAGCAACACAGTTCAACTTGTGTGTTTGCCAGCTGCCCATTTAAACTCACTAGGTACTCATAGGTAAGTACAAGCCTGCCTAATTTATATAGTTTTTCCTCTTTGTAGTTCAATGATGGACAAAAGACAACCAAGTACAATTTTTTTTTTTTTTAATAAAGATAAAATTACAAAAAAGGTAAAATCAGCTCAGGAAAGGCAAATTACTTTAATAGATCAGTTTAGACATTTAACATAATAACTCACATCCATTTTTAAATACTATTACATAAAGCATGGTGAAGAAAGGAATTTCTGCCTCATAATTAGAAAACTCACAATACAACTTGCCAAAAAACAGAACAAAGCCATTTGAAAATAAATACAGTCCATGCCAAATAGTACAAAATGAAATCAGCAGTCTCTCTCCATACGAAAACTTTTCTCCTTGTAGGTATTCTTCGACTCTAGTATTATGTTCTGCAACTGATGAGAGGCTATCTTTTGTTCAAGGGTTGCTGAGCTGTTCTGATTTTGCTCTGTACAAAGGCAAAAACAAACTGGTAAGTTGTTTTATTTTTTTTATTAACTGATTTAGAAATGCAATTTTGAATTACTAGTCATGATCTAAAATATTTAGTATTATGAGGAACTGAAAGTGATCTCCACAGAACTGAAAAGTATTATACAGTACAGACTTAACAAACACTCTCCAAAAAGATGACATTGTTAATTAAATAGTGTTTACCCTTTGGCATCTGTCTTTTCACCACTGCTGTCCTTGGCTTTATCCTCTTCCTTGACATCTGAAAAATCACCAGATTTTAAATATACCAAAAGATGCAAAAAAGCCTTAAAATACTTAAGAAGTAAAGAGCATGACCAAGTTTGTTTTTTTGTATTTATTTCTAGCCAGAGGAAACTGGCTTTTAGAAGAAGTCACATATTAAAATTACATATTAAAATACAATGTTACATGCATCGATCCAAAGGAGTGATCTGGGCACAATGCCAAGTGGTTCAGAATGCCTCAAGGGAAGGTCTCTCTTGACTGGCCATAATGACGGCATGCAGTAATGGAGTTCCCCTGAGCTCAAAATGTATCCAGTTCTTAGAAAAATCACGAGTCCTTGGAATTACACTGTCCCCAGAACCCTATCCGGTTTCTGTTTCAGAGAAAACTAGTCAGCTCACCCCACAAAAGCAAACAGGAACAAATGTTTTGCCCAACGTATATTTTTTCATATCTATTTCATTAAGTCATACAAATCCCTGGCTCTAAGACTTCAGGCTTGTGGGGGAGAAACAATAACCCTTGCCTGAAAATATTCTACTAGTCTGAATAGCTGTATCTTGAAACTGATTAATTTAAAATAGATGATTTAAATATGATGGAAAAAAATACATCATCTCAACAACTAATTAACTGTTAACAGATAAAACATCTGTCTCCTGGTGGGACTGACATTTGTAGTTCTAAAATATAGGATGAAATCACACCACAGTCCTACCTGCTTTTTTGTCCTCAGTCTCTTTTTTGTCTTCCTCTATCCTGGCTTTCTTCGCTCCTTTCTTATGATCTGCAACATTTCGTCGTCCACCTTCCCCTTCATCTTCGGAATCTGAAAATTCTTCATCACAGGCTATGCGCTTATCAGATGCTCGAACTAGGATTCAGATTTATGATATTAATTAATCAAAAAGTCCAACTACAATAAGCCTAATGAAAAAAGAACTATCAAATTAAGGATAACTGGTAATATACTATAATCATTTAGTGCTGATAAACTAAATTACAGTTAAAAACACTTATCTTTCAAGATATTCTGGGACTCACACAATAACTTCCAAAAAATAGCTTTGCAGAAACACAGGGGGAGAGTACGAATATTTTAACCATGTATCAAACAATACATCAAATACTGAAAATTAAATCACAGGAGAAAAAATAATGGTTTCAACAGTTCAGAAAATGGATAGTGCACTAATAAGAGGTTATAGAATTATTATAATCACCATCAAAAAAGACTAAAGGTAGCAGGAAACTCTTGGCTATAGCTGAAAAACAACTCGAAGTTCATGGAAGGGTTATGGTGATAAAGTCAAGGGTAGTGTCACAAGTATGGAAAATCCCTGTTTCATAACAAAACAGCAAATAAAAGACTTTTTTTTCCCCTTAAACATTGTATCTCACTTTACCTCAAAGGGAAACATAGCTTCTGTATTTTGTTAGTCTCCAAAAAAGTACTGTTCCTTTAGTTAAAATTCATTAAGTCTTCTGAAGCATCTATTATAGATTTGAAACAGCCAGACTATTCCATAAGATGCAAAAAACACATGCTCTTCCAACACTTCATTAGACCCTTTAAGAGGTTAAAATGTGCACATAGATGCCACCTTAAAAACATCAAAAGTGGCAGGCCAGAGGTAAAATTTTTTATTCAGGAAACAAAAGTGCCAGTCTTCCAATACTGCACACTGCTACAACTAAGGTTCTGAACAATTAAATTTAATACGACTATGGACATGTTCTATCATGAAAAGATATTTCTTACTAGAAATGCGTTTGTCTGGATCTTCTCCATCCTCATCTCCACTGTCTTCATGAACAGCATCTTCAGGAATGGCCTGCATCTGTACACCAGGTGCGTGAGGTAACATGCGCAAGTTCTCAAATAAGCGTTGCCTGCGAGTAACAGACAAGAAAAGTTATTACTACATAGAAGTAGCATTTCCTTGGATTTTTTATGAAGTTCTGAACTCTGCCTTCAAAGTTAACCTGGCTTTGCTTTAGAGTCAGTTTAATTTTTCAATTAAAAAAAATAGCATGCCAAGTTCAGGAAGTTTTCCATCCCTATGAGATCATTAGTATCCACAGTGTACTTGAACATCATTTTCTTTGTACTTTACAAATACTTATTTCAACCAACTTCAATCTTTAATTCCCCACAGGGTCAGCACAAGTACTGCCCACTTGGGTTAAACTGGTGTCAGTACTGCTCTGTTTATAATAAGCTAGAGTATCAAGTTGGATAATACACTATTCTCTAGTTTCTTAGAAAGTCAGACACTTTAAAAGCATGAAGACTTCCCAACTGTGTGCAGCAATGACAAAAGTAATTCATCTGGATAAGTTTCCTTATTGGCTATTTTAGCAAGAACAGAGACAACTTCTATGCTGTCTAAGCAACCTGATGTGATGGGTAACATACTCCAAAGCACCATGTGCAGGAAAAGGAAAGGATACTGGGCTTCTTTTGGGACTCAAAACTATCATTCCAAAGCGCAAGTAGAAAGGCAGGCTTGGCAAGAATCAAATATCAGCATTTGCAACAAATATCTTAGCATCCTTCTGCACAATTTGAAGGGCTAAAGGGCAACTGGTGCTTTTTTTGAATCCTTAGTCTCTGCCTCTGTTTAAATCACATGACCTGGCAAAGTAGTTTTGCCATGCCGGGGAGCTCCCTAAAGCCGGGTGTCTGTGAAAGCACACAATGAACTGAAGGAGGATACTCCAAAATGATGGGTCATTGATCTTGTGGGTGCCAGTATAAGAATGTGAGATTGTGTGTTTTCTATCGACAGAGAGCAATCTGTGCCTGGGATTGCAGCAGCAAGTTTTGCAGCCTACCTGCACCACAAAAGCTCAACAATATATAACATACAGCAAGCAGCCTGGCAGATCACCAGCTGGAGAACTACATTACTACTGAGAAATTTTGTACAATTACGCTACCAAAAAATAAGTGGGCTTTTTCTCCCATTGCACATTATTAAAAACTAAACCCCTTTCATTTGATTGTGATTGATATAGTTGTGCTATGAACACCCATCATAGTCTATATACCAAGCATTTAAAAATTAGTAATTTAACAGCTTTGGTGAATTTTGCAATTTGACACTTTTAAAGTTTATAGCAGTAGTGGCAAACTTATACATGCAATTTCACATCTTTATTCAGCTATTTTTAGTAACCAAAAGAATTCCTGTGTACCGTTACCAGCCTGTTAAAACTCAGGGCAGGGGTGGCAGTTTATTCTTTTAAGGAAAAACCACAGTAAGCTAAGAGTACTTCAAGCTAATCAATTACGTCCTACCAGTTCAGCAGAGAATTGATTGTGTATGCATTACTTTACCCCTGAAGTAAAATATTTGTTTCCAATCAAAATGTCAAGATGCGAGGAGGAATAGACTAAGTATCAAGAGTGGCACAACCTAAAAAAACACAACCATCATAGCTTGTCAATGAGCATTGCTCAAACTTTGTGGATTTGTCAAATCACAGCCACTCAATTGCCTCCACACATTTCACTGTCTTTCCACGGTTTTGGATGTTCAAGCTGACGTATGATTTTTTATTTTTGCAGCTGACAGCTACAAAGAATGACATTCCCAATCCATGTTTAGACACAAAGCTGGGAACTTGAAATCCTAATCGTCATGGCACACCAGCTTCTTTCCTGGCAGGATAAACTTTCTGCAAAATTAGAATGGGAATCCAAGTAAAACAGTCATCTTTTCAGATGCTGGAAAAAGTAAAAATCCAAGCTGGGTCATAAATTTTCATAGTTATAGTCATGGGACTTCATAAGCATGCATTCTGTTGGAGGAAGAGCCTTCCAAAAAACCCCTCTTCTGACAAAAATGAAAAACCTGTCAAATCTATTCTAGTACTTATTTTCAGTGAACAGAGAAAGGTATACAGTTTTCAAAACTGCCTAACAATTAAACTTCTGGAGAAACATGATCCACATGACCTACTTGATAGATAAAGTAATCACTACTTACTTGATCTTCTCCATATATTCTGGTGTATTCTGATTAGTCATATTTGAAGGACTAATATGAAGCTTGAAGTCTGGTCCAAAATACTCGAAGTAGTCATTGTATGGCAACTCTATAAACCAAAAGCAAAGACAACTTTGTTACCCAAAAAGATTTTAAACATTTTAAATACAATGGTAGATTTGACAGGATTTTACTTAGAGAATTGTCAAACCTTAAGCACTCAAGCAAGCAATACTTATTCATTATCTGGACTGTTCAGTGTTTTTCCTCTAAATTATTCAATAAATGAACTTAAATTTGATGGCAAAATACAAAGATCTACTGCAATTACACACTGAACAACACAATAATGAATTTGAAAAATAATTAAAAAATATACTTCTGCAGGAAAGAGAAGATCAACTGATGATTTCTTATAGCTGTTTTCAAAGCTAGGCCAGTTTAAAAGGTTTAATTCAAAATATTCCTTCAGGACAAGTTTTAATACTTGTTACTAGGCTGAAAACCACAGCTAGTTCAATATCCTTGGTAAGTGCTGGACATTGGTTCAGTGGTGCTGACTGGTTCAGTCTGTCTGTTTCCCTCCTTACCCCACTTTTTGCATTTTCACAGAAAATAGTCCCCTAACTAGAACACTAAACCACCAAAATGAAGTTGATGAAGAATATATAGCCAGGACAACAGCAGTATTTTATATTGAATATGACTGTATCTTTCCAGATAAATTAAGAGAAATATTTAAAAAATCCACAGAACCTTTAAGAAATAAGACACTGAAATCCATTTTTAATTGTGCCCTTTGTCTTTCTTCATTTATGATTATTACAGGATAAGTGATCTGGTTAGGTGGACAGAAAGCAGACAGGAAGAGTAAGTTGCTATTGCAACATCTAGAAATACACCGTTATTTCTCAGAACAGATTAAAGATGACAGGGACCCAAAAAGTTGAGAGGAAATGTCAAAAAAAATAAAAAAACCTTTATATATATGTATATATATGCATATGTATATATGTAATTCATTAAAAGAGGCATGCTAATAGAAAAAAAAAAGTCCCAAGATAAGGGACTGCTACTGTATCTTCAAAAGCTTTGGCTGACAAAGAATATATGTTGACATGCAAAATGGAAAATATGTATCTTGAAAGGCACATTCCAAATAGTCTTTTCTCACTGACAGCAGCATTCTGCTGAAGTCAGATGGAAACACCGAATACACCAAGAGATACATGAATAGCAAAAGGTTATCAGCAAGGCTGAGGTTCAACATGCAAACTGCCAGTGACTCATGTGCAACAAATCAGTCGAAACAGCAATGTTATATAAATGGCATTCCAAAAACATATTCAGGAGCATATTTGGCCAGAAGTAAAAGGAGTCCAGGAACTTTAGGGATCTTCCTCAGAGAAATTACTTCAGTACTCAACTATTCAAAGGCAGTCTACTATTGTTTTTTCTGGTTTTAAACTTTAAGATAGCTTGTATAGTCAAAATTGAGTGAAATGGAAGAGTAGAAGTCAATATATTTTCACAGCTACGTTTGTCAGATAAAATGAAGGAACAGTAGTTTTGCTATGTAAAGTGGACAGTTGCACAGTCAATAATTTCTTATGTACACCATGTCTGTGTTGTACAACTTACAGATCGACACCGCTACAATCAAACTGCAGTATATATTCTATCATAATGATGATATTCATATTAGAAATAATTACAAGTCAGGTTCCACAAGTTTTACATTTTGAATTTTCAAAAAGTGATTCAGTCATTTAAAGCTTTTACTAAGGCATAAAAAAAGCCCTAAATACTTACGTTTATTTAGTGCATAAGATACTGAAAATTTATTGGCTAAATCCTAGCAATAATTTTCTACATAGTTTATTCTAAACTGATGCATTACAGCTACTTATACAAATTTCTGCTGTTTACTTAAAATCTCCCATGGTTATTTCTTAATAAAATATTAATTTGAATATTAATATTTACCATTAGGAATTTCACAATCTAAGGCAACAGCAGTTTCATATGTCCAGCATCGAGCAACATTACGAATCGTGTAGCCTCCTCCTCCTAACATCAGCAACGGCAAGTTAAAAGTCTTTACAACTTCCACACATTTAGCATGACCTGTCAAACAAAAAGAGAGTTGACAATCTATGCAAAATATCTATTAAACAGAATATATAACAAACTATTTAATCAGACATATGCAGTCACACTTAACAAGTAAGAACTGAATTGATTCAAACAGAACTGTCTCCCCCTAGAGCTAAGCACAACCTCACAAGAAGTCAAGACCTACAGATTAGAAATGTACAAAACACAATGAACATCCACCCCAGTCTTCAGAGACTTTGCATGATGGTCTATTGCTGTTGTTCTGAAATGATCCTAGAATGTTTAGTGTTTTGTCTTTTCATAACTGATGTCATACACAGTGACAAATTTAGGGACAATTTCTCAGTCAAATGCAATGGGGGAAGAAGGGAAAACAAAATCAGTACTCGGTCCTTTCTACTTCTAAATTTGAACCTGTATTAGAGGTTGCTAAGTCTTGCTTACAGAGTGAACTGGTGCCAAGACAGTACACACTCCAGGGAGATACAGCATACTGAAAGGCATCTGTAGGAGGCAGCAGCTCTCTTGGTTTCCAAGATATGTAAGATGGAAAAAAATCTGAGCTGTATGGGCAACTGAAGTAGCTTTGCCACCTGGTGCAAATCAAGAAAAGAACCCTGAAACACTGCAGACCCAACAGATACTATACTGCATTTTGTTGCCTACAAAACTCTAATTGTTGCATTAAAAAAAACCAAACACAAAACCAAGCAAACCCAGAAAATGAATGATTCAAACAGGCTGGATTGCGGGCTTAGCAAAAGTTCGCTATACATTTAATATTTTATCATTTAAATAAATAATAATAAAATAATAATAATAGCAACAGTAACAGTTATGCTATTTGCTAAATTAACATCTTATCCCAATTTAGAGAATCACAATTTCAGGTAGCAATTTAAGGAATACTAAAATTAATTAATTCTATGAAAATTAATAAAAATGAGTGTTAATATGTGGCTCAGTATAACAAACAACACTATAAATTTAACGATGCAGTGAGTATTCTCGTTTCAGTAATATCTATTTTACACCCAACAAGGTGTTTGATGTTTAGCATCTGTAGTCCTACTAAGTGTGCTACTAACTAGGTTTTATTTGCCCATCGTTGTAAGTGTTGAAGACAATTGTTGTCCTGTCATTCCAGGACGCTGCTTTAAAGCTACAGAAAGCCTGTACATAGAAGAAAGGGAATCACTTGAGTGGCTAGGAAACACATGGAAAACCAAGCTTCTTAACTTTTTTAGATGGACAGTAAGAAAGAGGCAACTTCTGGGTTTCTTTTGGCCATCCCTGTATAGCAAAGATAGAGGTGATTAATCATAGTAATGAACAAAATCTTTGTGACTCCAGTCCTCATCATGCAAGTGTCTTGAAAAACAGTATGAAGAGTAGAGGTTTCTAATAAGTAAAAAGCTGCAGACAACAAACAGACGCTTTTCTGTTTACCTTTAACAGTAAGATTAAAGCATCCCAGCCTGTCCCCAGACAGTGAATCTGCTCCACACTGCAATACCACAGCACTGGGCTGGTACATCTCCATTACTTTGGATATAATCTATAATCAATATAAAACAGCAAGTCATTAATTGACATAATGAAAATATGACACTAGTAGTTTCCAGAGAGCTTAAAAACAAAAAACAAAGCACTCACTGGTTTGAATATCTGTCCATATGATTCATCATCTATACCATCCCTCATTGGAAAGTTGACAGCATAGTATTTTCCTTTTCCAGCACCAATGTCCTACAAGCAAAGATGAAAAATGCTTTAATACAAACACAGAAGCACATAGAATGGTATCATGAAAAAAAGTCTACACAAGTCTGCTGAGCTATTCTGTACCATTATACATATCTGTGAGGGATAAGAGGCAGAATTTACTTGATTCCTGTTCTCCCATAAAATCATTTTAGAGTGTAGGAGCTGTACACCAAGATTAAAACACGAGTAAGTACACTCAATTTTTTAATTCAAAGATTTAAGACAAAAAGACAAATCATAACCAATCAGTTTAGTCTGGTAAAAATAGCCAAGCAAAAAAAAAAGTATGAAAACCAAGAAGAGCAAGGTGATATGCATATTTTCAGTGTTGCATAGAAGCTTTGGACTTGAAGAGGTTTTAAAAACCGCATTATTGCCCTAAACACAGGATGAGGAAGTAGCTGCAGCAAAAGGGAGAGAAGAAAAATCCAACAGGGGCCACTTACAGGTGCCCTTGAAGAAATTGAGACTTTTTAAACGAACAAAAAAAACCCAACAAACTTGCAAATTATTCTCAGTTCCATCAGGACCTCAAGACAGGAACTGTAGCAGTCTATCTTACCAGCTTTCCTAGACAACCTACGTATTAAGAGAAAAAGTTTGTTGTAAAAAAAAAAAAAAAAAAATCAAGTGAATACACCCTGAATGCAACCACTCCTATTTTGCTGATCACCATAAAACCTAAAGATGTCTGCTTGACACACATTCCCATTTCTTCCCTTTATTTCATCATCAACACAGATAGAAAGCAATGCGGAGCAGTTCAGTGGAGCAGACAGTGAGAATTAACCTGTTTGGTATGGCTGTAAACTATTATCAAACAGCAGCACTGCAGGAAGAGCACACACTTGGTCCAACATCCTAGAAAAACTCTACGTCATATGTAGCATAACCTAGCAACACAAATACTAAACTTCTCAACACTACCAATTGAAAGGCATTGACTTTTTCCTCTTCCTGAACAAAGCCTCCTTAGCAGGGAATGCGCCTGTAAGGTGTCACTTCCAGTAACTAACCTTTACTGGGGGTGT
Source organism: Pseudorectes ferrugineus (assembly GCA_008033365.1). NCBI lineage: Eukaryota > Metazoa > Chordata > Aves > Passeriformes > Pseudorectes > Pseudorectes ferrugineus. The sequence continues at coordinate 802 of QWTY01042061.1, read as the reverse complement.
GAGGGGGAATGCACAGCGATGGGGAGGGGGACAAATGGCCCATGAAGCATAGACACAATGTAAACAGTTGAGTTTTTTTGCCCACAGCACATTATTAACATTTCATAGTATTGCAAGACAAGTGACACTGAAGACCCCTGCTCAGCTCAACTGGCTGATTTGAGGTACAAATTATCCAGAATTTCCTGAAGTGAATCATCTGGGCTTTCAGATGCTGAATTTTCTGAGGTGATCACAGAATCACAGAAGGGTCAGTACTAGAAGAAGGGACCTCTGGAGATCATCTAGTCCAGCCCCCTGATAAAGCAGATTGCACAGTATCACGTTCAGGTGGGTTTTCAATATATCCAGAAACCTCACTGACTACTAGAGTGCTCTTGTCATCCTCAAAGTAGTTTTTCCTCATATTCAGATGGAACTTCTTGCATTTCAGTTTGTACCCATTGCCCCTTATTTATCAGGTCCCATTCTTTTGACACCCACCCTTGAGATATTTGTAAGCACTGATAAGGTCCACTCTCAGTGTCTTTTCTCCAGGATAAACAGGGCCAACTCCATTAACCTTTCCCTGTAAGAGAGATGCTCCAGTTCCCTCATCATCTTTGTTGCCCTCCACTGGATACAGCAGTCCAGATTTGGCCTTACCAGCACTGAGTAAAGGGGCAGGATCACTTCCCTAAACCTGCTGGCAACGCTCTTCCTAATGCAACCCAGGATACTATTGGTCTTCTTGACCACAAGGGCACAGTTGGCTCATGGTTAACTTGCCCACCAGGACACCCCTAGGTCCTTCTCACAGAGC
>QWTY01042059.1:0-10651 GCA_008033365.1 Pseudorectes ferrugineus | reverse complement strand
GAGACAGCATGTGATGAACTGACCGCAGCCCCCATTCCCCATCCTCCTGTGCCACTGCTGGGGAGGAGGCAGAGAAATTGTGAGGGAAGTTGAGCCTAGGAAGAAGGGAGGGGTGGGGAGAAAGTGTTTTTCAGTTTTGGTTTAATTTCCCATCACCCTACTCTGATTTGATTGGCAATAAATTAAGTTAATTTCCGCAAATCGGTTTTGTTTTGCCCATGACGGTAATTGGTGAGTTATCTCTCCCTGTCCTTATGTCGATCAGAGAGCCTTTCGTTACATTTTCTCTTCTCTGCCTTGCTGATGAAGGAACCCCGCCGGGAGCCCGAGCACGGCTCTCCCCGAGGGCGGAGCGGCCGCGGCCGCGGCGGGCGGGGCAAGGCGGCACCCAGGGGAGGGGGGCGGCACCCGGGCCGGGCGGCGGCGGGCGGAGGACGGGCCGGCATGGCCGGGAGGGGCGGCAGCAGCGGCACCTCCCCGCCGCCGGGGCCGGGGGTGGGGGCAGAGCGGCGGCGGCGGCAGCAGCTCCAGCCCCAGGATGCGCTGCCCGGCCCCGGCGCCGCCGGTGCCCTGCGAGGGCCAGAGCGGCGGCAGCGGGCGGCGGGGATGGATGCGGCCCCGCGGCGCTGCCCCGGCTGCTGCTGGCGGCGGTGGCGGCGGCGGCTGCGCGGGCGGCGGTGGGCGCTGGCGGCCGGGCTGCTGGGCGCCGCCGCCGCGCTCGTCCTGTACTCGGCGCTGCCCGAGCCCGCCCGGGCGGACGGCGAGGCGGTGACCGTGCTGCTATGGTGGGAGCCCTTCGGCCGCCCGCGGCGCTTGCCCGACTGCCGGCGGCGCTACAACATCAGCGGCTGCCGCCTCAGCGCCGACCGCAGCCGGTTCGGCGAGGCGCAGGCGGTGCTGTTCCACCACCGCGACCTGGCGCGGCACGGCGCCGAGGGGCTGCCCCGAGGGTCCCCGCCGCGGCCCCCGCGGCAGCGCTGGGTGTGGATGAACTTCGAGTCGCCGTCGCACTCGCCCGGGCTGCGGGGGCTGGCCGGGCTCTTCAACTGGACCATGTCCTACCGCCGCGACTCCGACGTGTTCGTGCCCTACGGGTACCTCTACGTCCCGCCGGCGCCCCGGCCCTTCGTCCTGCCCCGCAAGACACGGCTGGTGGCCTGGGTCATCAGCAACTGGAACGAGGAGCACGCCCGGGTGCGCTACTACCGCCAGCTGAAGGAGCACCTGCCCATCGACGTGTACGGGGCGCGGGGACTGGCGCTGGCCGAGGGCGGCCTGGTGGAGACCGTCTCAGCCTACAAGTTCTACCTGGCTTTCGAGAACTCCCAGCACACCGACTACATCACTGAGAAGCTCTGGAGAAACGCTTTCTCCGCCAGCGCCGTGCCCGTGGTCCTCGGACCCCGCAGGGCCAACTACGAGCGCTTCATCCCGCCCGACTCCTTCATCCACGTTGACGACTTCCCCAGTCCCCGGCTGCTGGCCACCTACCTGAAATTCCTCGATAAAAACAAACCCAACTACAGGCGGTACTTTGCCTGGAGGAAGAAGTACGAAGTCCACGTCACCTCGTTCTGGGATGAGCATTTCTGCAAGGTCTGCGAGGCTGTTAGGGCGGCTGGGAATCAGATCAAGACTGTTCGAAATCTGGCCAGCTGGTTTGAAAGCTGATGTTCCTGGCGGGTGAGGCTTGCCTGGACAGCCTGGGCCAACGTCAAAGTGTAGGGAAGGATGGGTCTCACAGAGATCAGTAGCCAAGGTAGTTGGCATTAGCCACAGAAGACTGGCATCAGTGAGAGAAGCATACAGGTACAGGAAAACAAGCTGTGAAAAGCCTACAAAAGGAAAGGTTTTTATTAAAGAGAAAATTATGAAAGTACAAAGAGACATTGTGCCAGATGATTCCTAAAGAGCAAAGTTAAATTTCCAAAAGTTGTACAGTTACAGAACTTTTAAAGTTCTGCACAGCTCAACATAAATATCCGATGCCAAGTTCTTCAGCTGTACAGCTGAAACCAATTTTGGCGGCTATGACAACTTCCTGGACCGTGAGACTTTCCTCTGCTCACAGAGGATACATGATCAGTGCTGGTTTTCTGTGATACTAAGGCAAAAATGAATGTTTTTAACTGATTTTTATGCATGTGAAAGCTATTTACAGACAAATTCTGAGCCGCAAGTGTTGAATGTAAGAATGTTATGATACAGTAGCACCTTTTAGCAATGCTTGAAATTGCAGCAGCCCGCTAATAATGCTTTGAACCAAATAATTGTTCCATTTAGGAAAAAGTGTACGGAGGGGACTGAATCTGAGTGGACAAACAGCTCACATGACGTAGAGTATTTCTTCTACTACCTGCTGAAACTATAGACAAGTTTATCCTGTATGAAAGTACAGTAGAACTTTAAGTACAGGAAAAGACAGACTGTAGGGAAAAAAGTTGGAACACTTCCACCCTCCCTTTATTCAGGAATTAGAAAATGTTTACACGTATCTGCATGTTTTTCTCTGCAAAATTATTGCCATACAGGATAATGCAGGGAAAGGCTCAGAATGGCAGGGGTTTTATTACTGTATTGACTATATATACAGAAAGGTTAACTTATTTCTCAATTATCAGTAGACAGTGCTGTTGTGTAGCAACTGTTTTGGTTTATGGCATGCATTTTTAAAAATTCTGCTGGGCGACAGACTAGTCAGAATGCTGTTTTGTTGTTTGTAAAATAATAATTACCAAAAAACCCCCAAACTCCCAAATCACTTGCATTCAAAAAGAAAATTACTGTAGAGAATAAGAGCTACACTGTTGGTAAAATACAGATTGTGTGAGGAAAGAATTTAAAAGGGAAGGATTTACTATTTTCTTTTCCTTTGGTTTTGAGGTCTTTTTCTGGCTCAGTTTTTTAATCAATAAATAGTTTCTTAAGGTAGAACTTCTTTGCTCAGTGCCTGTCAGGAACATTTACAGTAGTTATTCCCTTTTAGACTCCCCCATTTTGCTGGAGCCATCCTGGTAGTCGACGTGTTACTTTTTGGTTACGTGTAACCTTGCTCAGCGAAAGCTGGAAAGAACCTTCAGTTACAATTACACATCCTTGCCAAGCTGAGCCTCCCCCTGTCTTTTGCAGCTATGAAGTTTGGTGGCAAAAAAATGACAACCTACAAAAGACTAGCCCAAATGAATAAGGCGTTCATTCCGCTCCTTTTTAAGGAGCTGAATCCATGGAGTTACTCGGAGACTTCATTCAGAATAAAATCGTGGTCACAGAACAGGTGGGAAAAGAAGAAAGTCAGTTGCAAATAAAAGATGGGCATCAGAACAGGCGACTTCACTGGCATTTGTGAGTCATATTTAGGTTAGGAAAGGATTAGATTTGATTTAAGCAGTATGGGATGTTGGATGAGTGCTTTTAAGATGTATGAGCTGGCAGTCTACTGTGATTTATTTCTAGTTAGATGTTCCCCATGATTAGGTAAGCATGGAACCAACGATTATTGGAAAAAAACCCGAATAATAATGAAGTTCAATAATAATTTGCACAGTTTTACCAGTTCAGATCTTTCAGGCTTCTGCAATTATTCACTTCTGCTTTTGTGCAAGGAGGGATGGCTGAAAGTACTTGATGAACCTTTCTGTTGTCAGTGCCAGAGTTGCTATAGAATATTTGTTGGGAAGGGAGAGAAAACACTCTGTGCAATGTGGGGTGTAGTAGGGATGGTTCCTAATGCTGCACTTTCACTTCAAGAGGTATAAAGTGATTGTATAAAGTAAAAGCGTGTTCTTCATAGCATGGTCATCTGTTTCTCCACCAGTGGTTACTGGTCTTGGGTTTGATATTTTTAAAACTCTAATTTAGATATAGCATTAACAGTAATACCTAAGAGTCAGGATGATAGATTCTCTCTCTCTCCCTTTGAATTTATAATATTTTTTTTCTGTTCAGTTTCTATCACAGTTCATATGACTGTATACAAAAACCCAATCTTAAAAGTGATGAAATAATATTTAAGATTGCACTACTTTTTACCAGTCTGCTGAAACTAGTGCATTTTTTTCAGTCCTCCTACTTTTTTTAGCATTTTGTGATAGTTTCCAGGCACACAGTTCTTCTGTGTAATTATTAGTAATGCCACAGGCAGAAGATCAGGCTACAGGAGCATGGGAATTTCCAGAGATTGCGAACGTTAATTTTTTTTCTCAGCCTCTCTAAAAAAAAGAGTTGAAATCTTTGATGAAATATTTTTGTAAAATTCAGAAAACAGCTGCAAAGCAATTAAAGCATCATATTTGTGTAAAGTGATCAGAATTGCACAGTATTTGTAAATTGTGCATTGAGGATTTTCAAGAACTGTATGGTGAAAACTGCAGATTTGTAGTAATAATTGCATAGCACTTGCATTGGGAGAAGAGAAGCCTTTTGTAATTTCATCATTCTTATATGAGTGTTGCAAACTTGTCGCTTTCCATTTGGGAGGAAACAGCCCAGGCCTACAGCTGCTGAAGTCAGTATTACAATATCTCTATAAATTTCTGGTTTTTGGCTCATTCACACCATGAGCTAATAGTGTACTGTTACAGGCAAAGGACCAGCTTTTGTAATGCATTTTGTAGAGCTCCAGTTCAATGATAAATATAAAGTTTGCCTGAGCAAATTGGTTTGTACATTGGGTACCAGACCCCACAAGGCATTGCAGATGATGTATACAACCCAGTTGTAAAAATTGGGGAAAGTTATTTTCTATTTTAAGTAGAAAAGTTTCCTTGAATACATTTTGAAAAAGTTTTTATTCCATGCCTTAAAATATTGGGGTGGAGGGAGAGAAAGGAAGATCATTATCTTCTGGGTTTTATAGGGAGAAGAATTACCTTTACTTTTTGATTATGATGTAAATGGAATAGAGAATTATGTGATGCCTCAAATTGCATATTGTATCTCAGGGAATTTTATACTGTAAGGTGTCTTGATCTTTATAGAATGAAGTAACTTTATAGTAATTATATAGATTGACACTCAATAAAATTAAAGGAAGTAGTGCAAAATAACCCTATTTTTTATTCTGTCACCTGTGTTATGAAGGCTGTAGAAAACTGCTTTTTAAAGAGAATGAATGTCTTTTCATGTTTGTTTAATAAATAAAAGTGGCTGATTGTTCTCAAAGTAGTCAGACCATCTGAGGTGAGGCACAAAATCTGGTTGTGCCAGGAGAAAAATATTTTCATAGGAGAGGCTGTACTGAGTTATTTTCTATATGAAAAGGTGCATTTATTGAAGTTGGGTGTTGGAGAAATGTCATTTCAAACAAACTCAGAAAACAAACTTTCTCTTGACTTACAGACAATTTGAATGTGGTTGGATTCTTTCTGCCCCCCTTAAATTTCAAAATGAAACTATATTTATTTTGGTATTCAGCATGTAGTGCTACATCTACCTTTTTAGCTGCAGCTTTTTTCATGGTTGTTCATCGTTGTCCTCAGCCGAGCAACAAAAGTCAAAGGGCCAAAAGCTCTTTTCCCTAAGCTTGTGTTAACGCTGATTGATTGCTGCACAAGTGATGGCTTACCTCTCTCTTTACTCATCTTCTGTACAGCTTGGTGCACTGGACTGAAAAAGCATTTCTGAAAATTCCTGCCCAACCAGGATGGGGTCAGAGCTACAGTCCTTGCTTTTCCCCCTAGGGTGATTGATGTTGTATCATTATCACATTTAACTTTTGTAAGTACAGCTTAAACTGACTGCTTGCCTACTCCTGCCTGAGGGGGGAAACATTTTTTTGCTCATTTTCCAGATGGCACTGAACACTGGGTTGGGGAAACTGGTGTAAATATTTTTCTGACAAATATTGGGTACCATTTGTTCAAGCTTGTTTGGTGACTCTTAAGTGAGTTATGACTGATTAAGCTCACACAGCTCTCTATCCAACAGTCATATAAAATGGTGTTTGTTTTAAGAGAGTAAATAACCCTTTGTAGGGCGCACAGAGCTGACTCAATCTAAAATCTGTTGACAAGAACACAGTGACTTAATGTGGATTTAAGTGGTGTTTAACTAAAGATAACTCAGGATCCAAGTATAACAGCCTGTTTTTAATAAGTAAAAAAGACTCATTATTTGAATAACTTGCCTGTAACCAGCTTGGTTTATGTAACCAACTCAGTTTAACGATTTGCATAATTATGTATTTTCTTCTGTGTGGTCATTTTAAAAACAATACCCAAGGCCAGAATTTCTATGTCTTCTTTGCATTCTGCAAATTTTTTTTTTTTTATGATCTTGAGCTAAATACTTATGCTTAATTTTGACACAATGGCAGCTGTTCTGGAGAGTCTCACCCCAAAGATTATCTGAGATAAAAAAGTCGAAGCCTGTTTTTTAGGAGTGCTTTGAGAGCTGCAGGGATTTCTCACTGCTGGTGGTAAGGTGCTCAACGTGTTCAGGAAGCATTGAGAAGCTATGACCCCCTTTTAATTGAAAAATTTTCTCTAAAGGAGTACATACTTTTCTGAATTCCTTCAATGATTTTAAGTCCTTATAATTGCATGGGTTTAATTTTTGCAACAGAGTTAAAACTGGACTTTATTTCAGGAATGCTCAATATTTTTATAATATTCTTTTAATAACTGTGAAAAATGGTCCCAAATTTGGAACTTGAATTTTTCTCTATTTATCAAAACATATTTGTAAGTTAATCAGCCCACAGGTTGGCTGTATGCATTATGGAAGAAAATTCTGCATTTGCATCCTTGAATTTGCTGTTGATGTAAAAGACGCTGTAGATATTTTGGATTATGAGAAGCTCAGTCCAGGAAAACACAGAGCACTAGGGATGCCCAAGTTGTGGCCTGCTATAGCTCCGAGATCCTGATCACATGAATGCCCATGACTGCAAATTGGCCATCTTGCTTTTGAGCAGAAGGCAGAAAGATAATTGCAAATAGAAAGCATAGATTATGGGATTGTGAATATATTTCAGTGCATTTGTAATGCTGCCAAATAACTTTGTGTAGTATAAAGATGATTGATTTATTTGAAGCAAGCACAACAAGACTACATGAAATACAGCAAATACTGGATACAGCAAAGTTGGATTCAAAATGGAAAAACGATACGGAAATTAAAAAAAAAAAACAAGGCATGCAATTGTGGGAAAGCATGGATAGACATTTTAAATTGTTAACTGGGAACAAACAGAGAATGTTCTCGGAACTGCTGAGTCTAGCCCAAATTGAAACCAGAAAACATAGGTTCAGAGTCATGCTGGTGCTCATGCTTACATCTACTTTGAATAGGAACGGCCTCCTGAAATTAAGGCAGACCTCTGAACGTTTTTATTCCCCTTCCAGTCCCAAGTGTATGTTTTGCTTGCCTTATTGCTGGTTTCCCTTCTCTGTCAGTCACATGTTGCTCCTCAAATGTGCACAGACCTGAGGCTTTAATGGCTTCTCACTTTAGAGAAGGAGAGCTAAGAAGAGAGAAGTTAATATATGAATGTTTGCTGAGAATTTTGGTTGTATTTTACAAGAGTCCTGGGGTAAGTGCAAGTAAGCAGTAGAGGCTGAATACAAAACAGAAGAGCATGTTTTATGGCAGTATCTTGTTGGAGACCCCAGCCTGGTCTGAAACATCTCATCAGATTTTAAGGCTGAGACTTTTTGCTGTAAATTTTCTATTAGTGGTGAAGATTATTTTATCATGTATCCCCAAATAGTCCCACTGTTGTATTATCTCAGAATCATGGAATCATAGAGATGGACTATGAACACAGACACTTCATTCAGTATGTCTGTGCTGTGAAAAAAATTGTCAGGTTAATTAGAGCAGAATTTGTCCTGAGTTCAGGCTCTGATAAAGCATATTAATGAGAATCCTTAATGAAAAAAAAACAGGTTCACCACACTTTCTGTTACTGTGTCTGTGGTGAGGAATGTCTTCTGTGCTGTCTTTACAGTTGAGTAATTTTTGTTGCTACTGCTAAGGCATTTATTAAAGTGAGGATTAATCCACAGGAGTTGTTGAGTTTTTAGTAAAGAATTTTGTATGGGACTACTGATACAGAGGAGATGAAACCTGGTCTCCTGCTCAGAGTCAAGGAGAGAGGAAGACCCATGTTCTTATAATAGCTCTGCTTCATGGTGGGCTGCAGATCATTGAGAAGCAAAGGTGGGATACCATGGTTTGTGAGTGGAGGAAGCAAGGACATCACCAAGGCTGTAAAAGAAATGTCTCAATTGAAAAGTTTGCAGCTGCCTGTGACGCTGACTGGCAGCCCCAGTGACCTGACCAGGACAGGGGCTAGGGGAGGGTTCCTGTTGGATTTCACATCTGGGAGTAATTTTACCCCGAGCATAGAAGCAAGATACATGATCCTTTCAGCTGGGTTGAGTATCATCAATAGGACTATCAGGGCACTGAGGAACAAGTTAAGGTACATCTCCAGTGTTTCAGAAGAAAGATGAATCTCACTCCTCCTCTTGTAGGTGCATGAGGCACAGAGGCATAAGCTGCATTCCTTGCACTGGTTACTAACTTGTGACATCTTGTGGGAAAAATCTTTTTCCCAACATTGCCTCAAGGGCAGAAGTGGTTTTAGCCAACCTTTTTTTATAACCAATGGTCTTAGAACTTGACAAGCTTTCAACAGCTGTCCAACCTCTCCATCTGGCTGAGCTATGGACTCTTTAAACAGTGTCTGCTGGCTGTGGGACAGCTAGACATGATATTTATGCATCTGAATAGGCTTTTTACAGTTTAAAATGCTTGATTTCTTCCCTTTGCTCTAGTGGTTGATATGTCTCCCTGTGCACTTAGCTGTCACATTTCTGCTGTGGATCAACTTCCACATCTTGCTCTCATTTCCCTCTTGATGGACTGCTGGCCAGCTCAGCTGCTTGGGCAGGTTAACCTGGTCTGGTGGGTTTTGATACTTAACAGAAAAGTAGCATCATGAAACAACAGATATGTACGTGGTTTTCTATTTTGGTGGCCTTTTGGGATTGTGGATGGTCAGGGTGGGGACTGTGGTTGGGCAGAGAAGGAAAGTGAAATGAAGAATTGAATTATGTATTCTCTTGCTTTAACTAAGGCTAATTATACCCAAAGAACGTAAGAGCTTCTAGAAGATAAGTGTCTCTAAAAGCCAAATTGAAGAAATTCTCTCCATTTGCCCTACAGTGGTAGAAATGGGGATGGAGAAATCTCCATTTCTAATTTTCTGAACAGCTGCTTCTCCACAAATTCAGATTTGATCCTTGAGTGCCTCAGAGCACTCCCTCATCTTGTGCCATAGCTTGTTCACCGGCTTGATCCCACTGAACTGCAAGGGGATCTGGACTGTTTTAACCTGCCCTTGAGGTCATCTGCTTCCCCCTGGCTGATGTGTAGGGTCTGGAGGGGACAGCGAGCTCTGTGTGTGAGTGCTGGCATCTCAGATCCCATGCTCACCTCTACCTGGGGGATGCAGAGACAGGCCTGACTGTACTGTTCAGCTCCTCCCACATCTCCCTGTGCCCCTGAACCTTGTAGCTTGTCTAAATACTTGAGCAGTGTTGCTTGTGGCTTTGCTGACTCTGCACAGAAAAGCCGTGAGTACAACAGCAGATCATATCTTGGCCCCATATCCTCAATCAGGCCCACAAGCCAAACCCACAAAATAGCCCAGGTATCTCTAGGTACACCCTTTATGAGGCATCGGATACTTCAGAAAGGCTGTTATCTAGGCCATATCCTGTGTATTTTCTCATTAATAACTTCATTTATTTTGCAGTGCTACTTTAAGAAGGCAGAGTGTTATACTGGCCAAAGAGAAAGTAGTCTGCTTTTTTTTTTCCCCCTGATGTTAACAACTGGAGTATGTGCAGGCTGCCAAAAAATTCTGGTTGCTTGGCATATTGTTCAGCCACATGCTGCTTGTATTGTTCTGTCAACATCCATGTATCCTGAGGATTTCACAAGTGGTTTTGGAGTATATAAAGTGTCATCAGCTCTTATGCAAATTTGTACTTCTTATCAGTCTAGACCACAATATGTGCTGTGAAGCCAGCAATTGGAGCAAGACTTTTAAAAATAAGTAAGTTTCTCTATGTCATGTCCATCCCTCTTGGTCTAGATTGGGATCTGTGTTTTAAATCAGGCTGGGACAGTACACTTCCTGCACTGGTGTACTATGCTCTGCTGTTTTTGCATATCTGGCACGGTCTAGCAGCTTTAATGCTGCCACAAAAATATGTGCAAATGAGCAGAGAAATAGAACAGATTTCATCAGTTCAGATGAAACTGTCTCTTTGTAACCCTTAGGTTAAAACTAAAGAATGAAGGGGGTAATTTCAAATGGTTTATCTGAAGTTACATAAATAAAAGGCAACTTTGGGACTTGGAACCTGTTGCCTTAGAGTGAGTCTATTGTCACTTCCATGTAGCAGTCTGAATCTGACCCTTTCAGCTTCAAGACAGACTGGATGAGAGCCCATATGCTAAGTCAGGATTGGTTTGACAGAATACAAGTCAGAGGTGGACAACAAATTTCATCACTTGCTCATTTTTGCTGCTCTTCAGATAAAACCAGAGGTCCTAACCAGTGCTTATTTATTTTCAGCTCTGATGTGTCATATTGATGCATATATGGATTCCCTATGGCTTAACTACAGACTATAGT
>QWTY01042057.1:0-15206 GCA_008033365.1 Pseudorectes ferrugineus | reverse complement strand
AACTGTCCTGCACTCTACTTCTGCATGGCACTGCCGTAACAGTGCCCTGCTCTGCACCCCGCCATGGCTCAGCTCCCTGGGGGCTGCCACCCCCACCAGCACAGCTCCCATGCTGTGCCACCAGCACTGCTCCCCATCAGCCTTGTCTTTCCCTAGACCTCCGCGTGCCAGCACAGCCACGCGCTAAATATAGCATTAAGCATGGCATAAAAAGGCTGGTAATGACTCTCTCTTTTTTTCTGGGCATCATTATGTCATCTCCATCTGAAGGAAAGCATGGACAGGTTTTCCCCTGGCACTACTCTCTGCCTCCACTCCCCAGCAGCTTCCAGAGTCCTTGTGCTCTCCAGCACACTGTGGTAGGCTGTTGCGCTACTTTATGTGTTTGCTCATGTAGTGTTGGCAAAGAGCAATCACTTAAATGAAAAAAATTATGTCTGCCATTCCTTAAACCCTTGGATACAATAAAAGAAAATTTCATATTTGTCCCACCTCCCCTCCTGCTGGTTTAAAGCAGTTAGAAGGAACAAAATGGGAGGGAGCATAAAATGACATCATGTCTGCAGGAATTTGCATGGTTCTCCTCCAAGAGTCCTATGAAGCACTGTGATGGACAACAGAAGGGATCTAAAAAATCTAAAAACATAGCTGAACAGTTGCTCACTGTCAAAAATTCAACCCCTAGTAGCAGTTCGATAAGGCAAAGTCTGTGAGGACAAGAACCCTTCTCTTTGCACAAGAGGTAATAGCTGCATCACATTCACTGCTGAAAGTCTTAACCTGTTAGTGTGTCTGTGGTAATACAAACCAGCCTCCCCACACATCTGCCTGGCCCATTGCCTGTGAAGAGTCAGCTGTCACCTGTCCAAGGAGTCTGATTGTTAAAAGCTACTCTTTTCTTCCAAACACCATGCACTATACTAAAGAGTAAACCTCTCTAATTTTTAACCTCTTATCAGGAAAAAAAAGAATGACTCAGATTGAAAAGGTCTCTGTAAAAATTAACATTTTTGGCCAGCAAGGGAACTAGTCTCACACCCAGCAGTCAAGCCACTGGCCATCAGGATGAAACATACCTGGGGTGGACCAAGGAAGTATTAAAGGGAGGTGAGTAGGCAGATAGATAAAACATCCTGTTCATGTTGAAGGTGTAGTTCATGACTAACATTGTCACAACGTTTGAGGGGGATGACTAAAAGCCAGTACAAGGTGGTTTTCAGGACTGCAATCACCAGTCCTTTGAACTGGACATGACTATTTACCTGTCTGACCAGCTTTGCTCTGTTGAGGTTTATTGGAGACCGATGACTGCAATGGCTCGAAGCACTGACGCGCCGGCTGTGAGCAACCAGCTGGTGGCACTTCTGAAGGTGGTCTTACTAAACCTCCAGAATTAGGAGACTTGGGACACATATATGATACATCATCAGGACATGCATCGTGCATTATCTGAACATTTGAAAATAATTTTAAAGTTGGGAGAGGTTTGGTCTTTTTTTCTTCCTGTTGCAATGAATCCTGGAGAACTGAGGTCCTTACTTTAAGCTGTAAACAACTGGTCCACTCAGTCACTTGGAGAAAAGGTCCTCTATAACATCTGCTTTTCTTGGCCTCCAGACCACCCTGTATATTATCTGTGTGCAAATTCAGTTGTAACGTCACTCAGCTATCCAAAAAGGGGGTCTAAGCCTCCTGGCAAAGCTTGGGCACACCTGTCCAGAGGGCCTGGGCTATCACAGTATGCACAGGCTGCCCATAAAGTGCTAAAGCACCTTAGGGAGTGAGGAGTACACACTCTATTTTCAAATGAACCTCAAATATACAGACTGACTCAACACACTTGAGATTCTGAGGAGCATCACCTTAGGAGCCCAGCTCTCCATGGTTTTGCACTGATCTCAGATTGCTAAAAATATTTCCACTGACTGCTGGTTTTGGCTGGAGTTAACCTTCTTCATAGTAGCTGTATGGGGTGATGTTTTGCATTTGTGCTGGAAGCTGTTGATAATTCAGGGATATTTTAGTTATTGCTGAGCAGTTCTTAACAGAGCACAACAGGGCTTTGCTGCCCCTTACACTGCCCCACCAGCAAGGAGGCTGGGAGTGCACAAGTAGCAGGGAGGGGACACAGCTGGGATAGCTGGCCTCGACTGACCCAAGGGATATTCCATACCATATGGCTTCCTGCTGAGCATTAAAACTAGCAGGAAGGTTGGCTGCTAGACTGCTGCTCAGGGACTGGTAGGCATCAGTCAGATGTGGTGAGTAATTGTTTTCATTTGCATCACCTTTCTTGGGTTTTATTTTTCTCTCTGTTATTTTCCTTTAAATTACATTATTAATATTATTATTATTATTATTATTACTACTACTATTTTTTTTTTCTGTTATTAAACTGTTCTTGTCTCAACCCATGAGTTTTCTCACTTTTACCCTTCCAATTCTCTCTGCCTTTCAGGCAGGAGTGAGCAAGCAGCTGTGTGGTGCTTGGTTGCTGGCTGGGGTTAAACCACAACACACTGTTTCACAACAGCTGTATTCCTTATTGGCTGTAAGTCTTGGGACACCACTGGAGTGCAGAAGGCCCACCAAGACTGAATTTTTATACATTTATCTTACTTTAAAGGTGATTTGTCAAGTAGCTGGAGAAAATCAGCAGGAGTAATCAACAGATTTTCCACAAACATGACATTTATAGAAAAAAGAATTGCAGAGTATATTCACAGTTATTGACACAGTTCTGCTCTACTTCTACTGTATTCATCATTGTGATATCAGGAAATATCCTATAATATCCCGCTGGATATACAATGCTTTATTTTTGCTCTGAAAAACACTTGGGTAAGTGCTATACCTACAATACTTCTTGCCTACATAACATAAATCTTAATGATTAGAAGGCTAAAACAATGGCTCTTACAAACTAGCAACAAACCCAATCTACCCATAATGCATATAATTTACTCCCCTTGCTTTCAGCAAAACTGCAGTTAAGACAACAGCGTTATAAATCATTCTAATAGCCTTGCCTATGTAAAAATGTCTTCATGGTAAGTGGTGTCTGTACTAACTACCACAAACAATAAAAAAGGCAGCTGAACTCTGCAGCAGCCTTTTTGGAAATTAAGGAAAATCTTGATTAGATTTTGGTTATTTGTGCAGTATATTCCCAAGTGCGATAGCAAACAAGGTATTCCAAACCCTTAATAGAAAGTAGCCCCTATCTGGCTTGGAAAAAAAATGTTCTGCCTTCCATTATTTGTGTGACATCATGAAGGAAAAGTCAGGATATTAAAGTGGAGAATCAAATCAGTCGTCCATCCCTCTGCAGCCTGTCTCCAGCAATGGCCCAGGCCAGATATCACAAAGGAAGGCATAAGATGTCACTCAGAGCCAGTCTTGCAATAATCTGCTTATGGAGGAAGTTTCTGGCTGTTTTCATAGAATTAACTGATGTTGTGAAGCATGGAGACATAAGTATTTGGGGGTTTTATTTTCCTACAGATGATTTTTTTATTATGCCTGAATGTGTATCCTGCTAGGCCTCCTGTGCCAGTGCTGCCCTGGGGCAATGAGTCCCACAGAGTAATCACACACTGCAAAATGAGCATGTGTTTGCTATTTATCACTGTCTTAAAGCAAACAGTTCCCAGCCTTTTACTCTCTGCTCTTGAGAAAATCTACACTTTCTTGGAGGCTTCATGCTCTCAGTTGATACTACCTCCTCCAGTGGTTGCTGTTGTTAGTGTGGCAAGAGCAGGAGGAGAATAGCGCTGAACCCGAGTGTATGTGCCACAAAACAACTCACAGGCTGTTTAGCTCCCTCACCTGCCTAATTACAACACAGTATTTTATCTCCTGTTTTTACTAATGTAGGGCCCTGGCCAATGATGGGACAGTTTCCCATTAGAGCTGCAAGATCAACCAGGATATCCTGAGCAAGGATTTACTAAACTAAAGCCAATCTCTTGACAAAACATTTTTCCACTGACCACACCAATTTTGCCAAAACAGTTATTTTCTAAGAATGATGGGAGTGGAAAGAGGCCCGACAAAGATGGTAGTTTGGGAGCTTCACCTCTGGGGCAGGAGATCCAGGCCCCGGTCCCTGTCCCTCATGGTTCAGAGCTGTGACTTGCAGCCTTAAATCAGATGCAGGTTTCTATTTTCTCGTGGAAAACAGAAAACACCTGACATCTGGATGGGAGCAGAAGCTTTGCTGTGTGTCATCTGATCCCCTTGGCACCTCACCAGTGAATGAGTGGACATGGCACCTCTTTACCCCCACAGCTTTGGATACCTACGGGCACAGAAAAGGACCTTCCCTAGCTAGTGGGAAAACAGCAGGAGCTTTGGAGAGGGTGAAGAGGAGCAGAAGGAGGCAGGATGGGATGGGACTGAGAACAGGACAGCAGTGGATGAGAAGGAGAAAGGTAAGAGGGAGTAAGCCAAGAGGCATTACTGGGAGGAGAAAGGGAGGCAGCCCAAGAGCTCCTGGTCCCAGCAGCCCCCAGCAGTGCCTGGATCATCTCCCTACATGACTCTGTCTAATTTTCGCCCCATGCAGGCAAAGCAGCAGCTGTCAACTGATTACCTTGGAGCAAGCTGAAAATGTAGCGGGACTTGGCCTTTTATTTTTGCTCCTGGCTCTGCATGAGGTTTGCAATCAGCTGTTAATGTCTCTCCCCTCATATAGTTTATTCCTCTCCCCGGTTATTGTGATTACATGGAGCCCTGAGTTTGTCCTGCCCTCCTTGGGTAGCTCAGCTATGGCAAAGTCTCCCTGCATGCAGCAAGCATGAGAAACGCCTGTAAAGCACACTCAGGAATCCCTCAAAGCCTCCCCTGCCTCTCCCCTGCAGCGTTTCCCATGTGGAATTAAATCAATCCTCACAAGAAGGCTTCGTGCACGCGAGTGGCAGAGCGGGGATGGGGTTTTCTATCAAGGAGACAGACAGGAGCCTGACACCCGGCACCCCACTGCTTCACAGCCTACAGCACAGACACGGGTGGCAGGACAGACTGCACCTCGGAAAGGAGGGTAGGGAAACACAGGCATGGACTTTGAAAGAGCAACCCAAACCTACACTGTGCTTCTGCTTGGGACAGGCTGCTCCCTCCCCAGGTGGACTGTCAGCTGTGCTAGAGCATGCTGGGGATCATGAGGGAATTTAGGCTTTTTTGGAGGGTGGGTCGTCCAGCAGCATGGCTCTGCTAGCAAGGGATAAGAAGCATGATGCACAGCAGATTTCTGAGGATCTGGGATTGCTTTACAAAGGGAAAGCTTTCCTCAGAGATATTTAAAAGGTCCAGCAGAGAACCCTGACCTGGTTTGGTGCAGACACAAGTTATTATGCACCCATACCTGGGGAATGGAACTGCAGCACCTGTTGAAGAGGTTTTATTTGCCCAGTAGGTATCTGAGCAGTGTTTGTGTGCATATGGAAATTAATGATTGATTCAGCTGTTCATTGAGACAGTAAGGCCATGGCCATTCACATCTTAAAACAGGAGACTGAAGTCCCCCCAGGTGTCAGGCACTTGCCTGTTTCCCAGGGACACTCTCCCACACAGCCTGCCCAAACCTGGCCTGGGCACGGAGGCCACCAACTGTGCAGCTTGGGGCCTGGATGCCCTGGAGCAGCTGCTCCCACTTCTGGAGGGAGCCCAAAGGAAAAGATTCGGGTTTTAGCATTCAAACCTGCCTTTGGGCTGGCTGAACTAACATGAAAATCTACTTAACATGCCAGATGCCACCAGTGCACCCCTGGACCCAGCCAGTCAAGTGCAGCCACTGACAGGGATGCTCCTATAATGCTGATTGCTGAGGGTTCATCCTCCCCAGTAAAGTAAATGCAGCCACCCATAGCTTTTAGGCCAGGATAGATAACCTGCTTTCCTATTTTGAAAGATTCCATCTGCACAGCTCTTTTGGTGGCTAAGGAGATTGCAAATCCCTCTAAGGCTGTGGAGCTATCTCTGAGCACCTGCATTTCCTCACTCTGACAGGATGGACAGGCAAACAAATGAAGGGGAAGCATTTTTGCTCCTCACACAGGGAATATAACTAAACTAAATATGATTCAGCTGTGAGAGGAATAGCTCCCTGACAGGATCCTTCAGTACTGGCTGTGCCATTTCACATGAAACTAGAATTCCCAGGAACATATGATCTCCCTTTCTGTACGCAAAATCCTGTGTCTCTGCTGGTGAGAATATTTTGGGAGCAGCCTTGCCATTGCTTGCAGGATAAAAGTCCATTATCTGTGCATTATATTCAGCCACAATTTCCTCTTTTTGGGGTTGGCTGGGTTTCAGGAGCACTCCTTTATCTGCCTGGAGGCGGTGTACGATTTCCCATGGGGATGCTGGAGAGCAGAGCATCACTGCTGATGCTGTGCTGGTGCTGCAAACCAAGGCTGCCCTCTGCCTCCCTGGGCTCTGCAGCACAGCACTGCTGCATCCCACACCTCTGCTACTGCTGGGCATGGGCCTTGGGGCACAAGGAGATGGAGGGGAATGAAGGAGGCTTCCCCAGGCCATGGCTGGGCAGTGAATGTGCCCTCCTGGAAACCTGTTCAGTGGGGACCGACTTGTGCTCCTCTGCCTGTCACTGGACTTGCACTTTTGACAGACCCTGCATCTGCTCCATGGCAGGCCCCTTCCCTTAGCTGGGACATCTCAAGTTTGATCTATCTGGGCTAAACCCTTGGGGTCTGGGCGAAGGTGAAGAGGGCTGAATGGGAATGGGCCATGAGCTAGCCACTTGTTATGCATTCACCCCTTACATCAGCATTCCAATTAATGAGCCTTTACAGAAGAAAGAAGAAAACTGGGCCTTTAACAAAAGCCCACTGTTTACACAGAGCTGTTAAGTCTAACGAGAAATTAAATTATTTTTGTTACCAGAGTAATGCATAATACATTCATTTAAAATAGCCTGCATAAATAAAATTTTACAGAATTGACTGTGACATGTATAAAGGGATGCCGTGAGACTGTAATTCAAAAGGATGGTCAGCTCATTAAAAACCCAGCATGATGGTTCCATCTGCAGACCATTCTAGAGGCTGTATTGTCTTATTTGCATCACTCATGTTAAGCCATCCTTACATTGCTCACTGCTGCATTCCCAAAAGCAGCTGGCAGGAATGCACCTTGATCGGGACTCTCTTTCTAAGTAGCATTATGCACTAGAGATGTGTTGATGGAAGCCAAGGAAAGGGGAAATTATGACACCTGGTGACATTTGTTAGTGAGGGGAGCTTTTGCTGAAGTTAAACTTACAGTACTAGCTTGAGAAAACAAATGGTATTTTTGCAGAGGGACAGACTAGAGACAATGCCATTCACTGACATCAGTGGAAGTCAGAGGCTTACAGCCTCCATGGCTTTGAGCTTCCTAGACCTGCCTGCTGGAGAGTGTTGGGAGATTTGGTGCTCAATTCCTGACACCTCAAATCTCAGAAATCTCAGCTCAGTGCTTTGATGAGTTGAGTTTACCAGCGTCCCAAGCCATGAAATTGTAGCCTCAAAAGTTATTTGACTTACTGAATAAATCTTTATACATGTACATAGATAATTGTCTGTTATACAGGAACATACTCATATTAATAATGAATGTCCTTCAGGGACAAGGCATAAATCTGCATTTACACCACTTCCAGTTTGCTTTTGAGCCCTTGTCATACAGACCCAAGCAACAGGGTGTGAGGAAACAGTGCTCGCCCCATCACACCTAATTTCTACAAAAAGCAACATGAATCACGTGTAGTACTCACAGCACAGTGCCAGTGCTCTTCCTCTTGACCGTGAAGTGTGTGGAATCCTCTGAGAACTCCACCTCATAGTTGGCTTCTTCAGCAGTAACCCCAGGGCCACTGATCTTGAGTGGGACTTCAAACCGCTGCTTGTTGGGGTCGTAGAGCTAAAGCAAGGTGAGCAGGGGGCGGGTTAGCTCACTCCTTAGCATGCATTGCTTTGGTTAAATCCTTCCAACCCCCCAAGAACTCACCCTGAACCGGAGTCTGTCCTTTGTCTGGAACTCCACTTCCAAGACAACTGGGGAAATGTCATTTCCGAAGAGAGTCAAGGGCTGGCGCTTGTTCAGTGTGACCCTGGAGTGGAAACACATGCTGGTGCCCACCACAATTCATCACTGCCTGAGACCACCCTGGGGCAGGCCGGGGGAACCACCCAGCTACTCTGTGTCAGCTCTTTAAAAATGAATCATTGACTTACTGAGAGAAATAATCCCCGAGGTCAGTTTAGGCCCTCCTTGATGTTAATGCATAAAACAGGTGCCACCAAAGAAAAGAGGCCTCATAGTCTCCTGGGACACAGCTCCCAGGGTGGGAGGGACCACTCTGCCTGCACCTGGTTTCCTCACCAGCGGTGTGGTGAGAGCACAAGCCCCAGTTCTATGGCATATGCACAGGGAAAGGTGTCCATTGCCCTCCCTGTCACACGTGTATCGGAGCAGCTCGGGGAAAGCCTTCGGCGGGAGCGGTGGCCGTGGGGCAGGGCCAGCCCGCAGCACCCAGGGGGCCGCACGCACTCACCTCCAGCCTTTGGCCGTCTTCTCGGTGTTCCCGCTGCGGGCGTAGCCGTAGGGACTGTCCTCGGGGAAGAAGCACCAGGGGGCGTTGGGCACATCGGTGGAGCACCAGGTGCAGCCCCGCGCCTCGCAGGCCTCCCGGGAAGCCCCCGGCTGCGGGTGGCAGTCAATGCGCTTCTGCACCGCCACGGCTCCGGGGCACTGCGCGTCATCCTGCTCCGCGCCCAGGCACCCGCCCAGGGCTGCGCTCGGGAAAAGCGGGCAGAGAACCGCGTTAAAAACACCCCATAGCACTGCAAACTCTAGTTATTCTTTTTTTTTTTTTTTTGATGTGCTTTTTCTCCATCTCAGGGCTAGTACCCACGATCCCTTGGACTAAGATGACGGCAGAGCAGCTGTCTGCTCGTAACCGAGCAAGAGCAACAACCACTTTCTTTCACAAGCCGAGGCAGTGGGTCTGTATTATTCAGCACTCAGAGCTGCTTGTGCTCAGCTGAAGCACGACTTGCTTGAAATACTCATAGAAAGTTAAATTGCAGGGTAATGAAGCTGCTGGTGAGGAGTGAGAGCAACACTGCAGGCTGGCGGAACAGGAGGGATGCTTCAATAAGGACTGCTATCGATATTAAAATGTTACATTTTCTGTATACTTATGTTATACACAGATGTTTTCTGTCTATAGAGATACAAATAATGTGATAAGCAGCATGCACTTGTGTGATATAAATAGAAAAATACTGATTATATGTGTATGATCGTATTCGGTTTCTTTTCTATATTGTATGACTGCTGTATCTAGGTAGTATTGGTAGTTTGTGTTAATACGGGTACGGTCATGAGTAAAGGGAAGATGCCAGCGGTAAAAGAAAAGGCATATATTAGTCACTCACAGAATCATCATGAAAAAACCTGTTAATAAGGTGCTAAATTATCCCTTTTTCCAGCTGCAGGTCAAGCCCTGTGGTTCCCCTGCAGGTTGAGAGCCTCCCAAGAGCAGCAAGACCACAAGACCAGCTCCCTGCTGTGCTGACAAACTGCTGTTCGCAAATATTCTCAGAGAGCAGGCATATCAAAGGCGGCATACTTATTTTGAAGTTAATTTATGTCATTTTAGTCATTACAGCAATATTCAAAGATTAAATCTACTTGAACGGTAATTGCCCTTTTCTATAAAATGACTAATACCTCTGCTTTAATTTTTTTTTCCATGTGGACTGTTGTGTGCTTGAAAGCCTAAAACATGATTGCTGATGCAGTCTAGGTTTCTTCACAGAAAGAATTTTACAAGCAGATGTGCAAAAGCAGTAATTATACATACTGGAAAAATGTACAGAATGAAACAGTAGATTCACTAGAGAATGCCATCATGCTGCAATGCCAGAGTTGATTTCCAAGTCGGGGATAGGAACACAGAAAAGCAGGAGTGCCATCTACATTTTTTTTGAGAATACTCTCATCCCCCTTTTATACAAGACCATCTGACACTCAGGTCTGATGCTCCCAGGCTGCTCAGCAGAGCTCACTGCTTGCTGCCACAGTGCCGCATTATCATCTTCTAGAGGCTGGAATTAACAGGAATTATCTGGCTGTTAAACCTTCGCCAGCTGCTGGGCAGGCAGGATTCGCTTCCACCTCTTTTCTGGGGCAGAGTCATGTCCCACAGGCTGACTGCTCTCTGTCCAGCATTCACTCCTCATGATCTGTCACGTAGAAAAGCTCTAAATTCTTATCCTTTTTTTAATCTAAAGCATAATAAGAATATCAGCATCCTTCTGCAATCCCTCAATTACTTCTTCTTGGAGCACAAAATAAACTAAACCCATCACATTTCATTTTGGTTTGGGGAGTGTTTTCTAATGGGAGTCAAATGCAGCATTAGCGTTTTCATTGCTGAAATAAAAGAGTATGACTGAACATACTAGAGCAGATGATTAATGTGATGTCATTTTACACAGTACTGGTTTGTGGGAGACTTTTATGAACTAATTTGTATTGTAAAATACTTTCAAAATACTTCTTATGAATGATATTGTGAATGAAAAAGCTAGTTCAAAGGAAAAAACATTGCCCCAGCAGGAGCTAAGAAATTTCTTTAATTTTTTCTCCCATTAATGCAAAGCTTAATTTTCCAGCAAATTTTAAAAACAAAGACTTGCAGGCGTGAGCAGCTGAATAAAGCTGCAACCTTGTTCATCCCTTGTTCCTGGATTTACTTCTATTGCAGTACAAACGTGATAACAGCAAGTGGGAAAATACAATTTTCCTTCCCTACTTTTAAAAATAATTTTAAAATCATCATTTTCACTGCATTTACGGCCCTTGTCTGTAAATGTACAGAGAAGATTAAATCCAAACAAGCAGTTGAACGTATAGCAACAGCTATGGCTACTTGCTGCTTTTCCACGATAATTTCCATGGGAACAGAAGCTAAAGCAAGGCGGTTGGAAAAATATATGTGAAAAATAATCCTCACTGATTTTTAAAAACCTTGACTTTAATTTTGAAAAATTAGATTAAAATTAAGGCATAAGGAAGGAATTAAAGTATTACCACACAGTTTTTAATTTAATAGTATTAGTCTTTACGTTTTGGGTTCGTCCGTACATTTCAAAGGCATTTGCTGCAGAGGTTCCCTCCTCCAGCAACACAATAATACATATTCTCCCTTTATTATGCTCTGGACCAAATTACCCTCTGGTATGTTGGGGTAAAAATCACAGAAAAAACAACTAACAAAGCAATAGGTAACTTTCAGGAGCCAGATGATCCCATTGATTCCCTTTTGCCTGTGCTGGTGCCCAACTGCTGAATACACTGTAGAACTGGGACATATTTCTAAACAAGCCAGCTCTGTTGTCCTCCCACAGTCACCTCAGGTGGAGTCAGTGCCATGCCTGTTCTCTCCTTTTTCATGGAAAACTATCACCTCTTCTAACAGCTATTCTATTGTTATCACATTTATATTTTGCTTTTGAAGCCTAAGACAAAATACAAATGCGGTGTATTTACCTGCAAGTACAACAGCCAAGAAACACAGGCTCCTCATCCTTGCCATGGTCGAAGGAGGACTTCTACAGGCAGCCTGAAGCCTTTTATATAAGGCAGGGGCACAATAAGCACTTGTTCCAATACACCATCAGAAGCATTGCAAATATTTTCTCAGCATTCATATCGTTGAAGAGATTAATTGCAACACATGACCTTGCCTGTGTCTAAGCAGACGAGATACAGTCAGTAATTTTTCCACACACTTGACTCAACTTCTGAATTTCAGCTGTGAGAGGAAAACATGATTTTCCCATGACTTCTTAAAAAATTCATTTTTCAGCGACCACCTTTTTTTTTTGCTACAAACATGTTCTGACAATGGGAGTTCAGTGCTTACCTTTCTCTGATTTCATATTATCTTTTGTCACATATGTGGGTTTACAGCACAGATGAAGTTTGGAGAAAAACAAACAGTCAAAGAATTCTCCATTAAAACAAGACACTGATACCGTGACCTTTACAAAATGACATTTTTATTCCAATTACTTGATGGCAAGAATTTTCAGAGCAAAGCTGTGAAAGCTCTGTTCTGTGGTAAGGCCTGGTTTAGGTGGAATATCTTTCTGGAAGAAAAAAAAAATTAAAAATACATCTTTTTATGAATACATTAAGTTATATTGGTGCCTATCAGGAGATAGTTATGCCAAACAAAATATCTGCACTGCCAAGCATCACTGGAGAGGAACATCTGCAGCTCAGAACGCAGCCACACAGCCCCTACCATGTGGTCTGTCAGAGCCGAACACCTGGATGGAGGGAGGCTTTTCCCAGCTCTGCAAGGACTTTTGTCCTGCAGTTGCAGAACACAGTGTTCATATGAATCTTACAGACACAGCCATGAGTGTTCAGCCCCAAAACCAGGGGTCACCAAGCTGTTGGCATCATTTGTGTAGCTTGGCACAATGGGTGCCTACTGGGCCAAGGGGAACAGGGACCCTCCACCAGGCACAAAAAGCCTCTCGTGAATCTTGCGTGTAAATCCACTCTCCACTGGGAATTTGCTCAAAGTTGTGATATAGTCCCAAATAATTTTGTGTGTCCAGCCTTTGAGTAGCCAAAAAGCATGACAAACAAACACTAAGTGGTAGTGCTGCTGCTTATTTTAACTAATTTATACATTGTTAACATTATATATCATTCATCACCCATTTCTACAAAAACTTGGAATACATTGGTAACCTCAAATTGCAAGCAGTATTTTCATCTCCTTTCAAGCTGAGCAGAGAGGGAAGTAATTCCTCCAAGATCAGCAAGAGGCATCAGAACTTTTCCTTGTTTGACAGCCCATATGTAATAAGGTAAGAAGTGTCATCTCATAGGAACAGGAGCCACCTGCTTCATTTTATGTCTAAACTGTACTTAGTGTGAAGGAATCTCCCTAGGGTTCCTAAGTACTATAAAAACACAAATAATTGCCAAGGAGAACACAGTCAGGGGATACCAGAACAACGTATGGGCTGTGGTACTCAGCAAGCTATTCTATTGCACTGTGTAGAACCGTGGGTTTTATATTCAAGACATTTGCAAGGGAAGTGAATTTTTTATTAGGAAGTATGATGAACAAGGCAAAAAAGCAGTTCACATTCACATCTTTATTTGTTACCTACACGAGCTATAATTTACAGACTGATATTTTCTGAAAAATAAAAACAAAACAACCAAAAAACCTCAATATCCAAACACTGTATCTGAATCTACATAAAACTTTAAAATTTGCAGAATTTACAAATTAATATTCAGAGCAGTTGGGTAAATTATACATCCTCCCTCAATATCCAGGTTCCAAGAGCTTTAAAAGTCATACAGGCACAAGATAAGATATTTTCTTTATACAACCATCTATTTACATAGCTTTTCCCAATATACGTGGTTCAGTTCTCAAAGTAACTGCCAAGGTTTGCAAAACAGTGTATTTAAAATACATTTAGCAGCATATAAAATTAGATAAAAAGGAAAGACAATTTGCTTTAAAAAAAGAAAATGTGAGATGATAGAAACAAATCCATAAGAAAAATAGATTAAGATACATTTGTCATGACATTAAGAACACCTAGTCATTGCAGAACATAGGCAAAACACAAATAAAACATAGCCATTTGTGGGCATTTGAGTTCTAGTCCTGAGCACAGAGTATACACAGCTGCACAACTTTGGTCAACACAGATTATATGCTATCACCACACAAATCATATGGCATTTGCTGTTAGCAGGATACAGCCATGTCAGGTAGATGTATCCTTAACAGCTTCTTCCCATCTATTATTCACTCCACTTTCCTAACAACCGTGTAAGTGACCTTTAAAATCTTCAAACTGCCTCTCATAATCAAAGGCTTATTCTTGGGACACATTCCTTCCCCTGCTACCCTAAAATGCAAAACAGCTGATCATACTTGTGAGTGAAATACAGCAGAGCACTTTTGTTATATATTTCAGGTTATAATTTTGAGATGGTCATTAGAGAAGACTGAATTCCAGTTAATTTAAACTGCAAGTATTACATATGCACACAAATTCAGCCATAATATATAGATACACATGTGACTGTTGAGACACAAGCATGTTACCAAGAGGTTATTAAATACAGTACATATTTTAAGGACAGCAGGTCTAGTGGAAGAGTTCACGCATTGTCAGTCCATTCCAGTCACCAGTGTTTACCTAATAAACATGCAGCAAACTGCATAGAGTGCACCTCAAATTGATCAATATATTCCTTTATCCCTCGTAATTTCAATTACTGGCAAGATCTTCACTTGCATCTCCTGTATCTGAGATTTGTCCATCTATTATATTTCGAGCCTTCCAGATCCTCACAGTGCGATCACTGAAAACCAAAACAAAGCAGTATTAGAGCGCTGTAATTACGCTGGGGAAGGAGAGAGGGCGAAGGGGGGACAGCAGAAGCTTCCTTAAAAGCTTGAGTGTCTTATTCAGGAAGGTATTGTTGGCAAAATAACAATTCTTTAATGGACGTGCAAGGGTTATCCCACTTCCAGGAGACTTTGTCATCCAACATGTACAACACTGAAGATTCCCTAACCTTATCACAGCACTGGCTATAGCCTTTAACCATCTAAGAATGTATAAAGACTTTATGCTGAAGGAAAGTAAAATCCTACTCCACTATTACCTAATTTTCTAAAATGGTAATAGGTTTAAGTAGATTGACATCAGAGGAGAGCTTCCACCATGCAGCTATTTGCAACTCAGCAGACCACAGGCAGAGTTAGGGACAGACTCAATAGGACAGGACTGCTTCCTGTCACTAAAAAAGTATGAAATGTTATAACAGTGTGAAATGTTACAACAGGTTAAATCAAACCTCAAACACGCTCAATTTGCACAAGAGGTGTCAGTCTATTATAAGTAAAAAAAGCACAGACCCATAAGACAATATGAAGTCCTAGCTCTCCAACAAAAAATACCCAACAAACCCAAACCCCTTTGCAAGCTGCTAGATAGCATAAACCAGTGTGCTGGTGCTTAGAAGCCCAGACTGTAATTCTATACTTTTGGGGGGAAAAAAAAAATCATTATTTACACAATTTTAAAGTATGTGTAAATAAAATATCACATAGAGTGTGTTACAAAACTCTATTA
>QWTY01042054.1:0-11664 GCA_008033365.1 Pseudorectes ferrugineus | reverse complement strand
CCCCCCCCCCCCCCCCCCCCGAGAACTATTTAATTTTTAATGATCTGCCCTCTGGGAGCTGGCAAGTCCCCTGGTGGTAACTACACTGTTTGTTTTAGCCAGTAATGAGAAACTGTTCTGAAAAGTAATTCTGATTACTCTGTGAATTTCGACGTGATTTCATATATGCTCTTTCTGTGTCAGAGAGAGATCTCCGTGATTTCTCCCTTCATAACAAATCTTGCATATGGGTGAAGGAAGGGTAAATGGGGAAAGTGTTGAAGATCTGCCTGCTACTTGCCTGTCTCTTCTTCTCAAAAATGTGGTATACTGGTGAGAAATGTTTCTGCATTTTAACCATTTCTGGGCTTTTGTAACCCTGTGAGTGGTGCGTGGTGAGATGAGGGAAGCAGCTGTCATAGCTGTGTTGGTACCACCCCAGCTGCAGAGCTCTCTCGCCGGACAAGGCTCGGTGCCCTGGGACACACCTCCATATCCCTTCCCAGACTTTGGCTCCTATGTAAGCAAAGTGCCCAGAACCCCTGGCCGTGCGAGGCTGCGAGGGGAAGGCAGCTCCTTCCACAATCAGAGTGCCTTGTGCCTGCAAGTCACTCCATAAACAACACTCATACCCCATCCATAGGTTCCCTGCCCAAACAGGAGCCAGGGAGAAGCATAGAGGGTCCATATATTCTCCATGTCATCCCCTGCCTGAATCCTTTGTGACAAGGAGCAGTAAATATTTCTCTTCTGCTCAACTGCAAAGGACCCAGGAGGCTGCGGGATGTGGTGGCAGTCCTTGCTGTCTGGACAGGGGCCGGCCACCCTTCAGGACCAGCAACACACACCCAGAGAAGCTTTCCTGAGAAACAGCAGAAGTCCATCCCTGCAGCTATGAAGACCCCTGCTACCATGGAGGCAGCATCCCAAGCTGTTCCCACCAAAGGGGTTATATTGCAGCAAAGCTGTTCCTGTTCCCCTGGTGCTGTGTTTTATTGTGCTTAGGCAGTGGCTCTGTTTTTCTCTCTCTCCCCGACTGCTGGAACAAGTTGAGAGTGCTGGCCTCAGTCCCGAGGACTACAGTAGCTCTTCCTCCCGGGAGAAAGTGGGACAGTCTAAGGATACAGAGTTGCTTAGAGCAGGAGAGGATTGTGTTTCGCCCTGTGGGATTTTAACTGGTTTAGGGATTTTCTTCCCCTGAGCTGCCCCAGCAACTCCCTCAAGACACCCAGACATCCACATCTTCTGCCTCACATAAACTCTCAAGAGAACACAGATAAAATAAAAGAAGGAAGACGAATGTTCCAGCAGCCAGAGCGGTTTGCTGTGTGGAGCTGGGCTCATCCTTGCACTGACACAGAGAATACAGACAGACTTGGTTCCATCTAACATCCCTGGTCTTCAGTTCTTTCCCTCCAATGGAGCTGAAACAAGCACACAGCAGCCGAGGTTATACAGTGTCTCAGTGTGCTCAGATTTCTTCCTAGTTGTCCAGGGTTTGCAGAATTCACAGTATTGTGGCTTTATCAGGGAAGAGCTTCAGTATGTGCCAAAGTGTGTGTGATTCCAAACAAGGACAAACCATTCCATTAACTACCTGTCTGAGCATATTTTCATCTAAGGCAGGCCCTACAAAGTTTAGCAGTCTCCTATGGGGTTTTGGAGCAGGTTACTGGAGGATCTGCTAAAATGTAAAAGTTTGCCAAGGTTACAATTGAATTAAAACAGCTCTAAAGTTCCCAACCATGCCCCTCCCATTACCTCAACAGGATTTAAGTACATTAAAAAAACAAGGAGAATTACAAACCCTTACAGCGTAGTAGTGTCAGAGTTGCTGGTATTAAGGCACTGAATTTCATCCTAAATGTTTCAATTTGAGTCAGCAGTTAAGACCAGGACCTCAGATCTCAGTGACTAAAAATCTTGCTTCAGGCATCCCTGTTGTGTTTTTTTCCCACATAATTATATCGTTGTATGTAATGAGATGTTAGCAGCTCATTCACTGCTTTACATCTGTTGTGGAGGAGAAAATTGTGATTTCTTGACTTATGCACTGATTAGTGTAAATGTAAATTAGTCATGGCAAATTTTGAGAAGTCCAAACTTCAGAAATTATGGCAAGAATGATGAAGACTCAAAGGTATGTTTGGAGGGAACTACCTACTTTTGGAGAACTTGGCCTGAGGTTTGATTAATTTCATGCCAGATGTATGCCTCTCACAACCCTGCATGCTTGTTTTGATGTACATGGCATGCTGAACAGAGAACTGATTAAGCCAGTCAGAGCACCGTGAGGTTCAAACCCTTATTAAAACCCTCTTCTCTATAACCTGTAGGAAAAAAACCACAGCAGAATCAAACAGGTCATTTAGGGGACCAAAACTAAGCAATATCCAGGAGCAGATCTTTGCCTTGGGGTAAGGACAGTCCCTCTTGAATTTGCAAGTGTTCTTCTTGCAGTGGTTTGTTCTACTGACAGTATTTTTCCTGATAGGATGATCCTAGAGTTCAGTGTAGGATTTAGCCACCCTCATGCAGGCAGTTAAACATAGATGTCTGAACACTAGATATCTGAACTCTTGTTACAAGCAATGGAGAACCAGCCAATGTGGCCAAGAGAGTTTGGGTCAGTTGCCTAAATATGACCAGCTAGTGCCATCAGAGATGATCTAGGGTGTTGGAGTATCTGCATTAAATAAATGCATAAACACAGGCACCAAGAAGCCTGAGTATCCTACAGGTGACAGACAAGAGGTATGTACTTAAGGTGATCTGAATCCCACTCTGAATGTTAAACTCTGTCTAAAAGTATACTGTAATTAACATGAAAAAGCCTAAGAGTGACACTAATGGCCCCACTGCTTGTCTCCTGCTCCCTGAGATACCTGTTCTTGAGAGGCAGGCACTGTGCCCCTTTAGAGCAGCCTAGATCTTAGGGCCAAAAGGGTGGTTCTGGTGAGCACTTTGAATTTGGGAGGGAAATAACATAAACGGTTTCATTTCAGTCTTCTCAAGAACAAGGTTTTTCAGCATGTTGAACCTGTACTGGGATGTGTGCCTTGAGCCTGCTTGATGCTGAGGTGGATGAAGGCACTTCCTGGAAGATCTCTTCCAATGCTCTTGCAGCCCCTCCAAGGGGGAGCTTTCTGGGAGCTGTTTGGTCATGGCTCATACACTGATGTGCACCCTGGTGAGGAGCCCGGCCCTCAGGTGAGAGCTGAGGACATGAGGAACCTCAGTGGTAGGTCCTAACAGCCTCAGCAACACTAAAAGGGACAAACCAAACACAGTCTTTTGTTTTGACAGTATTGAAATAATTTGCAATGTCAGAAGAATATATTTTACACAGATATTTACCAGAACTTTCTATTTCTTGAGAAACTTTGGCTATTCAAGCTTTGTGCTCCTGAGGAAAACACACAGTCAATGACTGTTTCTCAGGGTCGGAGTCTGAGCTACTGCTGCCTGCTGAGCAGCAGCCTGAGTAGTATCTACAAGCGAGGGAACATGGGAATGTTTTTGCTCTCATGTTTTTGTCTCTCTTATGTTACACCACCCTAGTCAGCCCTGCACTGGTGAGTATAAAGTACCTCCTGGCCATGACATCACGCCACAGAAAACAGACTAATGAGGCAAAGGAAGCGAGGTTCATTTTCTGCAGGGAGGCTGGCTCCAATCACCTGGTTGTAGTTAAGAAGGATCACACTGAGCTTTTCTGCTTTGTAAGAGCTGAATTTCATTCTCTGTTACTGGATGTTTATCTGATATCTTGTAAAAACTGTTGTCCATTTCTCCTGCCTTTAGATCTTTTGCTTTTATGAAATGCTAAATCTCCAACTCTGACCCTTCAGCAAAACCAGTTCACTTCATCAAATGAATCCTGTGACTTTGATTATGTAGGAGCTTTCATTAAAAGGGTCCAAAGTAAAGCAGACAAGGAAATGTCTTAGTGATTTGCAGCAATGCATTGAGAAATAAAAGGAAATGGATGGCAGAGGTAAGGGAAATAAAATAGCCACAATTTTTTAATAAGGGGAATGGAATTTCCCCCAAGGGTCTGTGTTATACAGCTCTTTAGTAAAACACAAGCAAAACTCATAGTAGTGGAACTTAAATACAAAATATTGCCAACTTAGAGCAGCACAATGAAATTTCTAATAGCCAGAAAATGCTGACATGAAGGCATTACCAGAACATTTTAAGCTCTATATAACAGTGCTTCCAACAAGCAATTGGCTGTTATGGATCCAACCATAAAACTGAAAGTGCCATGTCCACTGCTGCTAGGACCTGTGCTGCAACAGCATCGCATTTTGCCCTTTGCTTTGTTATTTTAATTGTGGGCTTCAATTATGGCACAAACATTCTGATCTTTTCTCCTTTTTCCACACTATATTTTGCAGTTTCAAAGAACAAAATTGTCTGTGAATTACGTGGATGAGGCAGTTTTGTCTTCCACAGGACTTAGACTTACCTAGTACCAGTGTGCACTGCAAGGTCAGTAGGTTTACAAAGGGATCTGGTTAGCACGTGGTACCAGCATAGACTGTACAGATCAGAGCAAAAAGTCATCCAGGTTTTCTGACAAACTCACCCAGAAATTCTGTTTACTATTGTCCACATGGATTTGCTTGTAGCCTAACATTAAGCAATTCAGAGAATGAGGTTGATGCTTGGGATTTTGAATATTTGTTGTGGTTTGGACATTCTTATAGAAGTGTGTTTGATTGTTATTCCATTTACAAACTCCCTCATGAAAATTATCCAAACAGCCATCACAGGGCTGCTCTCATATGTGAAATCCAGTAAAACTATACAGCAATGCTGCTTATGAGTTGAATTTCTTTGTCTTAAAGGTTAGAGCAGATCCCAGGCCATGGTAGGTCTCATGTGGTTATTTTTTTAATTCCTTCAACCAAGTACAGTACAACCCCCCCAAAATGTTGTGTTACTGCTAATTTTTCAACATCATCTATTTTGTTGTAGCATTGCCAAAAGAACTGATTATACTTTTAACAATTATAAAAGTCTATTTTACCACTCTCCCATTTGAAAGATGCTGAGGAGATTTTGTTCAAAGTTTCCACGAAGATTACTCCTCTAGCTGAGACCAGCATGGATGACATCAGCCCAGAACAGTTTAAAAAAGAACAGCATGTGGAAAGAAGGAGTTCAGGATAAAAAGTGTCCTGTGGCCTTGAGGGAGAACTGAATCTGGCACAGACCTGAAGTAATTTTCCTGATATGGTTTGCAGCAACCCCAGTTGCACTAGCCCAGGGGGATCTCAGCTGGAGGCAGCCAGGACATGATCCAGCCAAGTGGGGATCAGCCCCTGGGGCAGGAGAGAGGGGTGGGCTGCAGGACAGGGGTGATGCCCCTTGCAGGAGCCGCAGCCCCTGCCCCACTGCTGCTGCAGGAGTGTCAGGAGCAAACACACTGAGTGTCCTGGCAAACTGTGAAAGGATTCATAGACATCAGGCCAAGAAGAGTCCATTAGATCATCTTTTCCTCACTGAAGGCCAAATGTGACTTTCAAATACCTTTTGAGAGCCACATGGTGGCACACCCATTACTATTAAAAGGTCTACATTTTCAGCAAGGCTCTGATACTCAGGAAAAGAGGGCCAGGTTCAATGTCAAGGCTTTTGTGGTAAACCCACACTCACCCATTAACTAATAACCTTGGAAATCCAATTACAATGTCTGAGATCTAAAACATGAAGGATACTTCCCACTGCCATGCAAGTTAGATAAAAATACTGAGCCAAGGGGCCCTTGAGACCTCCCTCATTCCAGCTGTTACGTGTCCAGGATGGCCTTCCCCTCTGCTTCCCACCCCTGCCTTCCTCTTGGGAGTCCATGGGACCCTGTCAGCATCAGCAGAACCCACCATCTCTCCCTTTCCCTGTGGAGGGCGCATACAGGGATCATGGAGAGCAGCAAGAGGCAAAGTGACAGGCCTGTGCCCATGGAATGGCACTCAGCCCCACTTCATGGAGACAGGACGTGCAGCAGGTGCTGGGGGTGGGACAATCAGCTGTAGACCAGAGCTGGTGATGGCAAGCTGTCTCATCCAGAAAGGCATGCTGAGTGTTGCAAAGCCAATCCAGGGCAGGGTAAAATCTGATCCTGGTCCAGCCTGAGGGGGAGCAAGTTGCCACTGCTGACCCCTGACTGCAGGGTTTCACCTATCCGCACTTTGGCAGAGCCCCAGGAGCTGGCTTCCACCATTGCAGACCCAGAAAAGTATCTGGATTCTGTTGGAAGATGCCAGGAGCTGGAGAAGCCTCCATTTCTTCTGCTTGTTTATTCTGGTTGTTAATCTCCTGTCACTGATTAGAAGTTTATAACTCATTTCTCAGTTGAATTTTCCCGGAGTTAAGCCTCAGCTTTTGGTTCTTGTTATGCTTTTCTCCCCTGCATTAAAGAGCTCTGCTGTGCCTAGAATTTCAGCACATGATGGTATTTATGCTTTGTAATCACATCAACTCTTGATCTTTTTGATCAGGCCACCAGGCTGAACTCCCAGTCCCAGAGAGGTATCTCAGAGAGAGCAGTGCTGAACAGAAATGCTAATTTTGTGCTAGACTGGCTCCACACACAGCTGAGTGCATGGGACCAGGTTCCCCGGTTTAACATTACTGATACAGGAGCACAGGCCATGAATATTGGTGATGGTTTGGAGATCAAACTCTTTGAAAGGATTAAACAGATTCCCCAGTCTCTGTAACAATTATTTTTTCAGTGAAGATGGTTAAACTATAAAACATTGTGCTTTTTCAATATTTCCCCTCCTTGAGAATACATACAGGTGTTTCTTTTCTCAGCATCTTCTGTTTTACTCACCCTTCTTCATCCTTATGAAAACACAACAATGTTTACTGTCTTACCCTGGTTTAGATTAAATTACAATGAAGCTGCCAGTCTCTCCCTCGGGATCTGTGTAAAAACAATTGTGTTTCTTTCTGTAAGCTCCAGGATCAGTAGCTGTAAGAGCAGGGCTCCAGCAGGCAGGGAGCACAGCCTGGAGAGGAGCTGCTCCGCAGCTGATGGCAAGTACCTGACCCTGGCCTGCACATGCAGGGGACCAGTGATGGGGGGTGTGTGTCTGGGTGTGTAAAAGAGGGATGCAGGGAGCCCAGAAGCAGGTGCAGAGAAGGGACAGGCTGGCAGCTGGCATGCCAGACCACACAGAGTGACTTTGGCACAAGGAACAATTTGGGAGGGCACCATAAGAAATGTCATTTTGAATTGGGAGCAAATAATTGTCCCTGGTAGCATGAGCCATCCTGTGCCCAAAGCACTCTCTGTAATTCTGTAAAGAAAGGGGATTGCACTGAGGAAATAACTGTATTAATTTTCAGTTTCTTCTTCTAATAAATATAATCTGCAGGATCCAATAATCTGGCTACATACTAAGGTTGGAAAGAGGTAGTGGCATTTTGCAAGTAGCAAAATAAACTGAGAAGCTGAATTTGCAGTGGTACCTTTGGCAGGGATGTATTGGTGCTCCAGGTATCTCCTGCATCCACTGTGCAGATGGATCTGGCATCCCAGCTTTGTTCACTGGAGTTGGGAGTGTGGGGCTGGAGATCATGGAGCAGAGGACAAGGTCTCCTCTCTCACCTCGTGGATATCATACCGACACTTTTAAATCCCTGTAGCAGATACACAGATAATTTGGTCTCAAACAGCTTCTCAGAAAATTACAGCTCCACTGCAGGGATGGCTGGCTGGACACACAGCTGGGTTTGAGATGGTGCATAACACTGATTCCAGCAGCTCCAGCTCCCTTGCTCCCAGCCCCAGCATCAGCCAGCAGCTCTGGACACAAACAGCCCTGCTCCCAGTGGTGTGAGCCACGGTCTGATGGCTCCCAAGCTCTCGCGGACCCCAAGCCACACATCAGCCAAGTGACCATTCCTGTTCTAGCAGCAGTTTCCTCACACTGGCTGAACCCCTGGTATCACTTACCCTCCTTGCAGCTGAAAGTAGTGATTGCAGCATCAATTAATTAATAAATTAATTTTGCTTTTTTTAATCTCTGAGAATGAATGAATGAATTCATTTTTTAAGGTAGTACAAAGATGATCCATGCTATTGCATAGCAGCAGTAACTTTAAAACATCCCAGAAGAATCCGTTCTTTCTCTCCCTCTTTTCTTTGTGACTGGAAAAAAACGTTAAAAACAAATCTCCTAATTTACTCATAGCCTGAGATTTCTGCCAAGTGTATGTTTATGCCCAGTTTGAAAGATTGGGCGCATAATGGAAGTGTTGAAGTTTTCTCAAGCAGTCCAGAGCTGTTTGATGACATACACTACAAGGTCAGTCCTGTTTGCTGTTAAAATCAGTGGTAACACTTCCTTTAAATTCGTGGGGAAACAGGATCAGGCCCTCTATTTAATTTGTTTCTATCTTGGTAGGAGGTTTCTTGTTCCTCTAAAATGTGCATATAGATGATCTCATGATCCCTGTTGTCCATGTGTGCTGGCAAGGTCCTCAAGCACTCACAGTGCTCACACGTGACAGCGTGACATATCACCTGCAGTCCTCGTGTCACCAGAGGGGCTGCAGGTTGGGATACAGTGCTTTTTCACAAGGATTATCAAATTTCCTCTGCAAACACTGCCTTGTAGAAATAAATGGAAAAACTGCTTTCATCAAGAAAACAATGGAAACATCCTTTATGCCTTCCTTGGGATTTCAGATGGATGCGGTTGAAAGGAAGTTACTCACTCTGTTTCCAAATAAAAGTTAAACTGGCCACCGAGATTTTTGCCTTAAGTGAAAGGGAAGAGACAGGCTCTCTGTCACACCTTACACAAGGCAGCTGTCCTGTGTACTCAGAGCTCTCCTATGAGTCAACTACATGTTTTGCTGAGGAATTTACCAGAGCTTTTACGGGACGTGGCTAATCACATCTAGAAGTGAACACCGTTCCCCTGTGTCTCCATACCTGCTGCAGGACTCCAGCTACCATTCAACTATTTGAGATATCCACCATCTCCAGAATGCACACAAAATCTGCAACTAAGTCACAGATCAAAATTTTTGACTTAATTCCTGGTATTGCATAGAAATTGCCACAGATTTTCCTTAGAACAGGAACAAAGAGAATCTTCCAAAGATTAAATTTTATTTTCTGTTAGGAATTGGCATTTTAATTTTGAATGAAAGGTTTTTGGTGGAGATTTAAAATGTCTGTTCTTGGCATGCATCTCTACACCTAGTCTTGGATTTCAAAGGTCGGCAGTGTTAGAAGGTAAGATTTTAATTCAGACTCCATCTACTGACAACAAATATGTTGCTCTGATTTTTTTCTCTTTTCTCCTTTTAAACACAAGAACAGCCACCACAGCATAATCAAAAAATACTCCTTTGTAATTTTGTACTTTCCCAAGCATTCAAAGGAAACAACAGACAGAGCTAATGCTCATCTGTGGTGACAGCCACTTCCACCACCCTTTCTCTCTTTAACCCTCTCTGTCCCTGCTTTGAATCCTTCCAGCTGTGAGATGCAGACATTTCCACACCAGACATCTCCTTCCATGGCACTGTGACCTTTCCATGGAGAAGAAAAATTTTGTGTTTGTGCAGCACTTTAAACTTCCACAGGGACAGCTTACACTATTGAGCAGATATAAGTTTTACCTGGCAAGATTCTGGGCTGTGTTTTGTTGTGTTTTTATTACAAATACATAAATAAGAGGCATTGGAAAGCTTGCAGATTTTAATCAGTTTTTGAGGTCTTCCTTTTTTCAGTGTCTTTGAAAATTCAAGATAAATCAGCTGTGTCCAAGGGCATTGCTATCTACCCAGCTCCTGACCCTCACCCCCGTGCCCTATTCCAACACACACAAAAGAGACCCTGGGGAAAATCTTTTGAAGCTGAACCCTAAATCACATGTGAAAATGGAAAATCAAGTTCATTAAAAAACCCCAAACTATATCGTTAAAGTTATTTTAGGCCTTGTGGAATGCATTGGGTTTGCAAACACTGACTGAGGAGCACTGTGCAGCGAGGGGAAGCTCTCCCCTTGCAGCAGAGGAGTGGCAGCCCCTGTCAGCACAGCAGAGCTGGGATGCTCTCACGGGTTGATCCTTCCACCTGCTCAGACAGGTCTCCCTTGCAGTGCACGGTCCAGCCTTCCCTGAGGACAGAGGGAGCAAAGAGAGACTGTTCAGGTACTAGACTGATATAATTCATATCCATTACAAGCAGGCTTTTTTTATTAGGGGCCCACTCCCAATGAGGGACCTCCTGTCACTAGTCCTGGAGAAGGACTTGCAGACTCTCCAACACTTCCTGAACATCAGTGACGGCAGTCGTGTCCCTGGATGCCACCTGAGCTCTCTCTAAGTTGTGGCCAGAACAATGAATTGCAATGGCAGGTGCTGCCACTGCAAGGGTCCCTGCTTTGTGGGACAGCACAACTGAACAGTGAGCTGAGTGTGCAGAGGACCGTGCAGCACTCACCACGGGGGCCCTGAGGCGGCTGGCCATGTGTGCTGACAAATGACTTCCCTCACCTCGGCACAGCCACAAGGCTGCTCTCACAGTGAGCCAGGCTCCAGCAGCCCTGCCATGGGAAGAAAACCCGACGATGAGTCCAGCTGCAATGGCAGGGAGGGGGAATCTGAAGGCAGAGTCTTGTCTCTCAACTTGGAACATGTTCAGGTTTCAGTGGATAATGCCACTGTTCTT
This sequence comes from Pseudorectes ferrugineus, assembly GCA_008033365.1. NCBI lineage: Eukaryota > Metazoa > Chordata > Aves > Passeriformes > Pseudorectes > Pseudorectes ferrugineus. Next base: position 977 of record QWTY01042054.1, on the reverse strand, counting down.
GCACAAAATGCCTTGGGACGTCAGACAACCACATGTTTATATGATCATTGGAATTGTCTTCTCCCCCCACTTCCATTTTCTCAGCCTGTTGGTTACTGTGCCTTCACAATCTTCCTAGGTTACAGCAGCCCAGAGCCCCAGGGATGGTTCAGGTCTGAACCAAACTAGTCCTGATATGTGGATTCATCCGGGTATTTCATTGACTAATGGTCTCAGAGATTCTGGAAAGAGTTGCTTCCATGCAGGGTGCTTCCAGCTAAGACAAGATATTGCAAAAGGTTTGGGAAGGAGCTCTTCGAAGGACTTTGAAAGCCTAAGACAGAGAGAAATCTTCAAGGGCTAGCCTACTAGCTGATCTGCTGTTTACTGGACATTTATTTTTCCCCTGAGATACCTTTCTGTAACACTTTTTCTCTCTATCTTCCTCCCTAGTCTCTCTTGTGAGATGTTTTGCAAAGACTGAAGCAGTGGAAGTTTGTCTGTTCATTCCCACCCATTTGCAAAGCCCTGCAGCTGTGGTTCCTCCTCTCCAGAGAGGCTGTGCTGCCTTTGTGTGACAGTCTGGCAAAGGGCAGGCATGCCCCCTCAGGAACACACGTGAGCCCTACCAAAGGAACTGTGCCCGGAGCCCAGGTTGGACCCTGCATGCCCCCCACAGCCAGGAGGTGAAGTTAGGCATAGCGGAAGGGTTCGGGCTGCTGCTTCTGCTGCTTGGGCTAGCTCTGGAGGAGCAGGGCTGTGGTACCCCTGCAAGTGGGGCAGAGGTGCTGTGGTACCCCTGCAAGCCATCCTGCAGCAGTTATCTGAAGGGCTGTGGTCACCAGTACACCACAAATGGGTGCTGAGCTGGAAGATGCCGTAGCCAGCACTGCCGTCTGCCACAGTGCTCTGAGCCGCCTTCTTGATAGTGCCCTCTCAAAAGGCCATGCAGAGCCCTGGGCAGGAGCAGAAGGCACTCAGACTGTGCCACAGCTGCC
>QWTY01042052.1:0-13681 GCA_008033365.1 Pseudorectes ferrugineus | reverse complement strand
AAATACACAATTATTTTACGTTCAAGCAGTGGGGATACAGTGTTATCATCATTAATGTATATTAGCCAGTTATATATGTACCATAGTCTCTGGAATGATTTTATTCTGATGGTTAGCACATTTGAAAGCCAGATGTTCATTTTTATTATTACTCATATTATTTAGGTTAGGCTGCACATCTATTTGAGAAAATATATGTATTAAATTACATGTATTTATAACCCTGCATGATAAGACAGGCAAGATATCTTATGATATCATAACTAAATGTTTAGATTGACATCTTATTCCAGACGAAAATTACTTTTGTATTAGAATGCTAAATACATTGCTTAACTAAAAATGTTTTCCCATTGCTCTTTTAAATTCTTAAACAGAGCTCAATGTTAGCATTTTACAGAAACCAAAAAATTGTGACAGTGTTTATGATTCATAAATGGAGCATCATTTATCCCCTGTAAAAGACTGTCTGATTCTCTTGTAGGCATTCTAGACGTAAGATGGAGTTTTCTTTCATTATCCATTTATTTTAATTTCTGGGTATGTTTTGTGTTTTTGACCACCACTGGTATGAATCTGCCAACAAATGGAGTCCTACAAGCTCCCCTTCCTCTGGGTACTTGCCTGCTGCTAGCTAATATTTGGAATATTTTTTTCAGCACTAACTAATTCCCCTGGACAATTCTTTGGTTCATCATTTGGCAAGTATTTACATTACCTGTGTTGTTTTGTTTTGTATTTTCTATCTTTACTGTCTTTCCTTATTGGTGACCTCTTACTGCTTGAGAGCCCTGACATAGCTTCTTGAATCAGGAGATACACATACAACAAAACAGAAGATTTTTAGCAATTAATTGATTATGAAGGGTCCTTAAATTACCTGGTTGCCTGAGGGAATACTATATTCCCCCAGAACAGTCACAAGCTGCTGTGCTTTGAAGATTTACAGGAAGAAAATAATATGGGAGATTTTGATAAAGGGACCAAGTGTAGATATTGCTTGAGTAATGGGATTTGTGCCACTCTATTATGTTCAAAATTTCAAAACTCAAGATAACATATGACTTTTGTCATTATCCTTTTAATGAAAACTAGAGTATGTGGCTGTGAACACAAATCTTGCTAAGTAAACTCAGGAGAATTAGTTCACTGTACACTAGGATTCCAATTACTGTGGAAAAAAACCTGAACAAGAAGAATTCGAGGCACCACTACAAAATTTTACAGTAAGGACATTATCAAGTACTTTTTTATTTCATTGCTGGATTCCTTCATTCTTCTGTCTGCATTATGTGAGAATAAGTACGAGCAATACAAATTTCTGTAGCAACGCTGCCTTTCACCCAAGTAGCTCAATGGATTTTGAAAGCAGTGATTGATAAGTCTCACAATTACTAAGGTACTAGAACAAAGCACAGGTGCCCTTAAATCACACCTGCCTGCCTTAGAAACTAATTACAGCCAATACAAGGTTTAAGAATAGTGATAGGAAGCAAGTCTTGGTTTCAAGAATATATGTTTAGTAGGGAGGTAGCTATTAATTGTACTTTAATTTTGACTATTGTTCTAAGGTTAATCAGCTCCCTGAGAACTGCTGCACAGTTTTTGCAATGACTGGTAACCCTGGCTTACCAGTTGCTGAACAAAGATAATTGAGAATATTTAAGAGACACTTGGAGTGAAATTTAAAACTGATTTTAATTCTTCCTCTTTTAACCAGCCACCTCACCAAAGCAAGCTATTATTCACTATATTAATGCATAAGAATATAGAACTTCGCTTTTTTGAAATGTATTGAATTTTGAAAAGTGGTGTAAATGATGACATTTAGAATATTAATAGTATTATTAAGTACTGAAGTAATAATAATGTCTTAGCATCTTATAAAATCTATTTCTTTATAGTATAGTCTATTGCATTATTCCCATTAAGAAGGATTTGTATTGAACATCGGATATCAAATAACACAATTTTATTGGCATAGTATGAGAGTTGAAGAATTGTGGGGGCTGAGCAGTGCAAGAGAAAATATTTTATACTGTACCTTAAAGATTTAAAACCCCTTAGGTTTTTTCCAGTGGCACTGAGTTTCTGGATGTGCTTTCCCATTCTGAATCAGAAAGAAAATGTTCTAGTCTATCATATATGCCATGAAGTTATGTGAATTTTTACCTTCATTTTTATTATTTATAACTTAATGTTTATGTTGGTTCATTATTCACAGGTGCTCATCCTTCTAACAAAAGGAAAAGATAGTTCTTATTGACTCGATTTAACAGGGATTACAGAGGTTCCCATGCTCACCATTGCTGTGACTGAAATTCTACGGGCAACCTATTCAAGTGCTTCACTACCCTCTGACTAAAGAATTTCCTCCTAACATCTAGCCTAAATGTCTCCTCTTTTAGCTTAAATCTGTTCCCCTTTGTCCCAACACTATCTGTTATCATCGCAGCTTGCGGCACACACGCTCCGCCTGTTTAAATAGTTTAAAACCCACTATTATTATAAGGCCCCTTTAAGTACTGAAAGGGTGATGGCTGTCATCAAAATGGTGATGACAGTCATAATAATGTTAGTAAACTTTTCTGCACACAGATCAAACTCAGAGCACTTTCAAAATAAATAGTTGATTAGCCTTTAGAGAAGAGCAAGATCTACTTTTACAGTGCTTGTCATGATGGAATTAATCTATAAAGCTTGAAAGACCTCAGTTTTTACAGAAGGTGACCCAACTTTTCAGCAGCAATAATCTCAATAATTCTTCTCTACAATCCTGCTCAATCACTTTCCCTTTATGCAAGCGAGTGTGAGGGGAGAGAGAGAAAGAGGGTAAATAAAGTCAGAAATCAAGATTTTCCCTCATACAAACCCTTCAAGTCATTCTGTCTTACTAGGTGAAGTCAAGGAAGAAAAAGAAAAAAACCCAAAATGCTAACACATTTTAAATCTTGATTTTCAGTTGTTTCAGAGTGTGGTTGCAGCAGAACCAGAGAACCAGAACCCAAGATTCATTCCAGCTACTTTCATGGCTCCACATTTCCTTATTTTCTGATGTTTCTATACTTTTTGCTATACAATAAATATCAACCTTTTCTGATCAAGCACTAACTTGACAAATCTGTTGGAGAATGTGTTAGTCTTCAAAACACAACAAATTGCATTTGCAGAAAAGGAAAAGCCAACACAGGATATGCTGTCCAAGTCTGAAATTAGGTTATAAGCATGCACAACTCTCTGAATGATTTTAAAAATAGGTACTGTTCTGATATGATTGCTGCAGTATATCAGATGCTTGCTTTTGATCAACATGAGCTGATAAAAAAAAATCCTACAGTATGGCAGGGGCAAAGGCTACTCTCCCATGGCTTTTAAGAACATAGCTTGCAGATCTCCTAGTAAAATGCTATTGATTGATAGAGTCAGTGTTATGTCATCTGACAGACACACTAAAGAATGAAATCATTAGCAGTCTGCTGAAGGATAAACATCCCTCGTATTTGTTATTAAAAGCTGGAAAAAGCGTAATCCTTACACTGTCAAGAAAAGAGTAACACATACAGCATTTATAGACACATATATGGCAGCTGTTGTGTACAACCCATTCACAAATGTTCTTGACAGTACAAGCCCTCAGTTTCAATAGGAATCATGACTTTTCTTTAATCAATATATAAATATACAAATATAATCCTGGTTGGCATATGACAAATTTTATATCTTACAATGTTCCTTTACTGTTAATGAAATAATAAAAGTGGAATTTTAAAGCATTGACAAAGCCATATACAGTAACTGCTCCAAAATTATAAGATAGATTATTGTATAGGAGATCAAGGCTTTTTAATCATAAAATAATTTAGGCATTTTATCAAAAATAAAATCTTTTACAGTTACATCTGGGATTGCCTACTTATTTGTCACAATTTTATTATGTGAAATAAGAAGAGGTTAAATGTTTCAGGCTGGAGTGAAAGAGAAAATAGAGAGATAATTTAATTCTTCATGTTATGCTTATGAATACCCAGAGACTCAATAAAGTTAGTAGATCTTTTGATGCAGCTCCTCAGGTTGTTACCATATCTGCCAAGTGAAGCAGGACTTGGCACAGTAAGCAAGCATATATGATCTCCAGGGGAACCTGAGTGCTGTAAAAATGGTGACAATAGATGAAACTAGTTCTTTTAACGTCAAGAAATGATTTGGTTTTGGTTTTTTTTCTCTTTTAAATGAACAACATAGAGGTCCTGGTCTGATAATCTGATACCATTTTTGGAAGACTGTTATTAATGTTCACATTGTTAGCTCCAGGTTTCACCATAGTCCATCTTTGGCTTAAACAACAGAGCCATATAGTTCAGGTAAAGTTCAACTTGCTGCCTTACAATTTTAACTGCTTATTTTACTTTCAAATAATACAAAATTTTCAACACAGTGGTACTCAGTGAAAAGACAGGACAATAGTGGGTGCAAACTGAAGTACAGGGAATTCCAATTAAATATAGAAAATGTTTTTTCTCACTGAGAGTGGTAAAATACTGGCACAAATTGCTCAGAGAGGTTGTGGACTCTCCATCCTTGGAGATATTTGGAACCTGACTGGATGTGGCCCTCAGCCTGGTGTCCTGGCTTTGAGAAGGGGACTTGGGCTACACAATCTCCCAAAGGTCCCTTCCATTCTCAACTATTCTGCAATTCTGTGGTACTCTGACAAGATGGATTTGCTCTCATAAACGAGGAACCCATGTTGTGCAGATAAAGTTAGAGAACACATGGGTTGTGTTAAAGACAGATTAACAGATAAAACAAAAGCTGTGCACACAAGGAAAACAAAACAAGGAATTCATTCAGTGCTTCCCAAGGGCAGGCAGGTATTCGGCCATCTCCAGGAAAGCAGGGCTCCGCTCCACATAATGGTGATTTGGGAAGACAAAGCATCACTCCAGAAGTCTCCTTCTTCCTTAGCCAAAACCAGAATAAAAATTAGTTGTTTAATAAATCAAAAGACCTTTCATGTATATGCACAAGTGTATACTTTAACAATTTTCAACATTTTGTTTTAAAATTTGTTTAATATTGGTTGTATGGAAGTGGAAGGTGAATCAATGAGAGAAATTCAGCTCTGGATAATAGAGAAGTATTAGATATGATGAAGCAAACACATGAATGACAAGGGACCTGTTTATCTGTCCTGTTCCATAAGTTGTGAGAAATCACAGTCATGAGTTGAAAAAAAAAAAGTGCTTTGAGAAAAGCTAAAGGCAAAATTAATTTTAATTAGACAACTAAAACAAAGATAAGCATGTATCTCCTATGAGGAGTAAATGGGCAATAAATATGATTTTGATATTGCTGCATCTGTTCTTCTATTTATTCTACTTATATTTGAATAGACTAAGTCTCCTATTTAAGTAGTTTTGTTTCTTGATAAAAAATTTGATAAAGACTTCTTGCTTACATGTTCTGAGTCTTTCCCATCTTGTGTTTCATAATTTTTTCATCTTAATTGAGTTTTAGTGATTTGTACACCTGTAGTAGGTTTTGGGGTTTAAACTGTTTTTTGTTCATTTTCAGTAGCTTCAGTCTTCTTGAGCTTCCTAACAGGACCTTTGCTGAAGATTTCTTTGGCTTTACTACTCTTTTTTTTAATCCCCTTTAATTTCTTTCTTGTTAGATCTCTTTCAAACTGTTCCATTCTTTCTGTCAAATCTGAAACATTTGTAGACATTTACGCCTTCAGTTTTAAAGGAGGATGTTTTGCTTATCAGGCTTGTGAGCTCCAATTTACAGTTGCTGTGGTCTTTATGCATTTTACGGCTCAGAATCTCCCTAGAAGCAGTGAATCAAAGACTTGCCTATACTGTCTTGCCTTCTACTGTCCTGGGGAGGAATATTGCCACTTTAAGACTTCAGGAGTGTTTACTTTCTAGCCATCTTCTCTGTTTTTTCTTCTTAGTGCCTTCATGATATTTTTATGAGTATCTTTCACAAATCAGTGTACTGTGAGAAAGATGGACAGCCCTACAGTGGTGTTGCCCATGCATGGGGAGATAGTTCCATTGCTGGAAACTCTCACATATGCTCAGTTGGGAGATTTTTTTATGGTGAAAGGAGAACACTCTGCAAGGATAAAAAAAGAGATCTTGTAGCATGATAAGAGATAAACAGGTTGAGAAAAGAGTTTGGCCAAAGATTTTAATAGTCCGATGACCTGTCTTAAGAGTAGGGTCTGCTTAGTAAGGATAACAGTGGTTTAACTGGAGTTTTGCTTACAAGATCTATTTTGCATTGAACACATTAACTTGTTTGTTTTCTCTTTTAGGAGTTCATTGTATGGAGTTCCATTCTGATAATAGCTAGGTCTCTGGATTCAAAGCCCCTGTGGAGATATTCTGTATTTCTCATTAATTTCCAAGTCCGGTCTTTGTGTCTGTACAACTTGCTGTAATAATACATAGTATTGCAGTTTCCTGGTTCTGTAATTTGGTTAAGATGTGCATATTGATAACAGAGTTATTTAATAAACATATAGGTCCAGCAATATGAAACATTTGGTCTCTAGTAGAACAGAAAATATGTTGTAGGATCTGATTTTTTTTTAATTAACATTTCAAATGAACAATGAACTGCAGATAAAAATTATCCTATTGATTACATGTTGTTTTTACATCTTTATTTTATATCTAGCCTTGCTCCTCTGTTTTGGGCTCAATGAATCTCGTCACACAAAACCTGGAGAAAACCATACTCTGCCTAGTACTGTGCATTAAATACAGACTTTTAAGTCTGTGAGACTGATGACATCATTACTTTGGAAAGCACATTCTTGCAAGGTACCATGTAGTCAGTCAATCTCAGAACAATTCAGTGTTTTAATCACTGCAACTGTGACATGTTCTGTGAAGAGATATTTAAGAAAGGGCAAAACCACCAGAGAGTAGTGAGGAGAAAAATGCGAGAACCAGCTGTGAGAGACTGGACTATTAATCATTAATGACTCCAAACTTTTGTCTATTTGTGGAGGCGCCAGGGTGCTTTGCTGCGGCCAGGTTTGCATCCCTCGAGGGAGGAGGTGAGTTTTCGGGTGTATAATGGCTAGTACAGAGGGATAAACGACCACTGCCTAGAGGCTACGGACAGGGATTTGAGGCTGATAAAAAGCAAATCCTGCAAGGCGAGTTGGTGTTTCTTACCTTACACAACTTGCTCAGTTGTAAAACTTCCTCCTCCTTCCCCAGGGAAAGTCTGATGGGGCATTACTGGCTCAACTGTGCTGATGTGAGAAGGGATCATAAACCAGCAAAGAGCCCCAAAGTGACCCCAGGCTCATTTCTGAGGCCTTCCTCCAGGGAGGACTGAAAGCTTACCCCACCCAGGAGAGGTACGTGGGTGCTCCCACCTAGTGTATTTTAACCCATCAGACTTTGTGTTTCACAGGCTTCTTCTTCCACCCTCAGTGGATCAAGATCATCACTTCGAAAAATGGACACCTAAATTGCAACTTGACCCAAGATGAGTCTGTTTTGCTTGCAATTGAAATTGGTAAGTGATCTCTGTGTCATTATCTTCATCCATGATCTTTCTCATCCTGTTTTCCTTGCCTGTTTGTTGGTGACTGAGGGAGGGGCTGGGTGGGTGTTTGGCTAACCCCCGCAGCTGTGCACACACCACCATCAGCCCTGCAGACAGAAACCCAGGGTGGTTAAAGAAGCAAGTCAGCATAGAGCTCAGTTGTAAGCAAATTTTAAACTGGCTTGATATATTTGATCTATATCATGGAACAGTTCAGACTTTTAATCTGGAAGAGTTACAAAGAAATACGGCTACGTACTATCTTACAAAGATGATAAACTCACACATAATCAGCATGACATGTGAAACATCTAGTACAGACTAGTGCATATTTTGTGTATAGAGATATTAAAATGTCAGATTTGGGGAGTCTGTCAGACGGAGGTGGTATCTGTACAGTTATGTTTCTATTCGATATAACTTGAAATACAATTTTGTTTCACACGTTGAAAGTGTGAACCAGTAATTGCCTATTATAAACAATGTTTTGCCCTGGTATCTAATCACTGTTGTATTTTTTCCAATCTTACCTTTTTCAAGGTCACATAAGAGTATTTATAAAAGCATGTAGTCACAAATTTACTGAAATGAACAAGAATTCCCCTCCCAGACCAACTTTTCTTTTTTTAGACTCAGTTCAGATACTTTGTATTATTTTTTTTCTTCTGTCTGGCCACATATCTAGTAGTCCTAGAAGACAATATTTGCAAACTACTCCTGGCACTAAAAAAGGAAATTCACTCCATCCACAAGTACATTTATGAATTCATATTCAGATACTTTCATGATTGTTCAAGAAAACTCAATCAATAGAATTTCTGTGGCTGTTATCTGGTTGTTCTTCATTAGTTTGTGCTGAGTTAAACAGGGAGTTACATTTTTAACTATATCAAGTTATCTCACTCTGCATTTGACACAAATAATTTGAAAACAGGGTGACAGACATAAATGGACCAAAACACGTATTTTGCACGGGGAGTAACTTTATTTTCTGGCTGACTTGTATCAGAAAACTGTTTTGTACATGTTCTATGGCTTGTATAAAATGCACAAAGTAATGAGTCTCATCATTACCATGCTATTGTCATTTCAAAGCATTGAAATGCAAAAATTAGCATTATCATTAGTTCCACAAGTTTTTTCCACATAATGAAAACAATTAATCAGTATAAACTGAATGTTTCAAGTGACTAGCTAGGGATGAATTCATAGACTCCTTGCAAGTAGTACTTGCACATTTTTTTTACCTTCTCCATTATGCATGTATGAGGATATTAGATGTCTGTTCTTGTGTCCAGACATAGAAAATGAAGGGAAAATAGAGCTTATTCAAGCCATTTGCTTACCCTAAGGCAAGATCAACTCTATCTTCATCAGTCCAGATTAGGACAAATTTATACGTTTTTTTAGGATTGATTTACATAGCTCTGGAAAATCATAGCTTCTCTGAGATCATGTATTTTTATGTTCCTTTCGTTAAATCTATTTGACTCTCCATGGGCTTGGAAGCAGTTTATCCACTTATTCTTGAAAGTTCATCATGTTATTTCCTCATTCTTTACCCTAAGCTGAGCAGGCATTAGTATTCAATCTTTCATCAATGCTGATGTCTTTGTGAGCCTCTGATCATTCATGTTTCTGTCCCCTGATTACCTCCAGCTTATGCACAAAACTCAGTGCAGCTCTCTAAACAAGGCTTATTAATGTGAGAGAAAAAGATTACTTATTATGTTGCAAAGAGCATGAGATGTCCCTCCTGTGCAATATGACATTTCAACTTCTTTTCAGTTTGTATGTATGAAATTTCCGTGTTGCCTCTGAGCTATTGCTGCCTGGCTGGTTACTCCCCACTGTATGTGAAATGTATTTATTTTTCTGAGGTGTGGTGTGTTGTACATGAGTTCTGCACTGTTTCCTTCTTACTTGCAACTTCACTGTCTGGTCTGTCTTGGACTCTCTATTCTAGTTCTTTTTCCTAATGCTCCCCAGGGCTTCATTTCATGTGCCACTTTCATAAATATTCCCTTTTTTCTACCATTCACAAAAGTAATAGCAAAAATAGATCATTCTCTTGCAGAACAGCTCTTGATAGAGCCCTTCATTCTGACAGGGAATGACTAATAACGACTTTCCAAGTACAATTTTTCTACTGGTTTACACCTCTTTTATCTGCATCATGTTTTTCTAGCTTGTTTATCAGAATGTCACATCAAAAGAACTAGGAAAGGGAAGTTATGACATCTGCTGCTTTTCCTCTCTTTTTAGGGTCTCCTAACATGTCAGACAGGGTGATTAGATTGGTTGACAGTATGTGTTCATGATAAATCCATGATGACTTCTTCTCATCCCTTTCCGTTTCTCCATGTACTTAAGGGAGTTTATTCTAGTTTTATTATTGCAGTCAAGAAGTCTACAAATATAAACACTTGGTTCTTACCTTTTAAAGAAGAGAAGTATATTTTTACTTTTATTTTCTTAAATTTCAAATGTCCTTTAAAATTTCTCAAATTGCTGAAGGCTCCCACTTTAGACCAGCTGTAAGACTGTGTATCTTACCTACTTAACTGCTCTCTAAACTATTGCTTTCTTCTTCTTGCCTATTCTTATCTCTTGGTATTAAAGTTTCTTTTTTTTTTAATTTATGGGTGAGATGTTTATAAATAGAAATAAAGCCGTATTATGCAAAGACAGTCTCATCACAGTTGTTTTTCTCAGCTTTCATGTACTTTATTTCATCTTTCCTATTTATAGTCTCTTCTTCAAATGAATATGATTTACAGAGAATAATAAACTATTATGGTGTTTATAGAATAAGCTTATGAAGGCATTTAGTCATGTAAAAATTGCATACAATATTACTATTTTCTTGAAATGTAGTAATTGTTTGCACAAGAGTTAAGACTGGTTTAAGATTTGCATCATCCACCTATTCTTTGGGTTACTGATGCATTTGTCTCAAGCTATTAAGTTTCTATTAGATAGGAACTGCTCATTGTTTTCCAGGTAGTTTGATTTCTTTTTGAAGAAGTTATAGTCTCTAGAGAAAAAACAGTAATGAATTTAAGGTGAGACATTCTCTAATTCAGTCTTTTCATATGCAGCAAACAAATACCACATCCAATTCACAATTTTAAATAGGTAAAAATATTTTCTGAGAGACTCATAAAAAACCAGAAACCACATAGTTACACCCCAGATCACGTTATCAAACTGTATCCTGAATTTATATAAAGTAAAGTTAGGTGTTTAAAGACTGCAATATTATAGGAAGGTAGTCTGGTTTCATACTAGAGGCAATGTGATTTAAAAAAAAAGTTGAGGTAACATTTCTCTATTGTGTATGAGTTTGAGAAAGTGAGAGCTATGAGTTCTTTATATATTTAGAAGTATGGGAAATTGATTGCCGTCTTGGAGCTGTAAGAACAAAGGATATTTCATCTGAAGAGATAAAACAAGGAATTATTTAATCAACAGTTAAAGTACTTTCATAAAAGAATCAAGAGGTCTTTTAATCCCTGATTGTGGGAGAATGGTTTGAACCCTGGTTACAGAGGCAAATGTTGGTAATTATTGTATGCTAACTTAAGATTTGTCTATTTTATCATTTACAAATATGTTTTTAATCACCTTTGCAGCAGCAGTCTCTCTGAAAATAGTCGATGTGTTCACCTCTGGGATATTTGAGTACTAAGGCTTAATCTCAAGTACGGTATGTTCATCTAAGGTATGAGTGGAGTGAGATGGAGACACCTGTGTTCAAGTTCACAGATTCAAATGGTAAATTCCACTTCAAGAATAATAACCAAGGATTCCCCCCCCCCCTCCCCGATTCATGTCTCTTTCTCTTCCTTCAGAGCAGCTACTACGCCATACACACAGTAAGGCTTCACTGGAGTGATGTCAGGTGGGTTAGACATAGCTGAAACTGCTGGTTTAAAGCATGATACAGGTTCAGAATCATATGGAGTTCCAGAGTTTTGCATTCAAAGCAGTTTATTAACAGCTCATGCTGCAATAATACTTGAATTTATTGTACATTTCTGGCAGGGGTTAACTTAATCCCACACACATTGCTGACCAGATCTGATAATCTATTCAGAGGTGTGAACCAGTGCATAGCACTGAAAGGTGGTAAATAGATTCATAGAAATACATCACTTCTAAGTCTTCTACTTATGTGTTCTATTTTCCTGTGAATTCATATCTAAGTAAAGGTAACAAAAGATTTTTTTCTCACTAAACTGTTCCAGAGTGTTGTTCAGCTAAGGCCTGGCATCTTTCTTACTCTAGTGATTTTGCACCATGCCTTTATGTAGTTAGTCAATACAAATGCATCCTTTGGACTTTAATCCTAGAGACATTTATTCAGCTGCATTTGGTAGTGACAAGCATTGATAATGAAACCGCATATAATAACTGTAAGCTAGGTATATGGAGAATATAAATGCTATGAAAATAAATTTAATAATAATGTAATTGACAGCACAAGGGATGTCTAATCCTTTTAAAAATTGTTTTATTAAACCTGCCAACAGCCAGAAATATTCAAATTGCCATATGACTGTGTCTGTAAATTATATATTTCTGTCCTATCTAAATATATATTTAGAATTACAGAGTCTTGTATGTTGGAAATGGTCATCACAGGTCATGTAGTCCAAAGCAGTTGGAGTGCAAAGCAGTTAGATCAGGTTCATGGCTTTGAATTTATTTTACCTATCAAGTTAACCCACTGGCAGTTTACTTATTCCTCTTATTTTGCACCTAGCTTAGACATTGTGGGGAGGTTTGAAAGGAAAAGGGAGTATGAGAATTTCAGTGGAGAAAATTTCTGAAAACTAGGCTTTTTTATTACATTTTGTGTCTTAGAGTGGTTTTCTCTAATTTAGTAGTTAGGGGTACCTGCACACTCCCCCTTTGTTTTTCCCTGACCTGTTTCTGAATGTCTCATTAACTGATTGCTTGTTATGAAATCTAAAATAAACTGCTTCAGTCCTGGTTTGATTAAAAACACAAGGGTTGAGCATCTTTTCCTGTGACAGGTGGCAATCAGTGCTTTTTTGTGTGCTTGTGCAGATATCTGTGCACAGTTCCATTTGCTGCAAAGGCAGAGCAGGCAGCAGGAGCAAGCGGTGGTGATGGTGGTCACAAGATGTGTGACTTTTGTTGGGGATGCTCTGGTGAGCCTTTAGTTTCATGAGATCTGGTGGAGTGTGCCTCACCCCAAAGTGGCAGGCCCCTGAATACAATTGCTATTAGCAGTTTCATTCCTCCTTAGCACTGTGGACAGTGCCTGCAAACAAACATATATAGAGTTTGCATGGCAGAGGCTGTGGAATTTAAGGTCCCAAGAGGAGTGAGCAAGACAATACCAGAATTACATCTCTGGGCTTCAGAAGAGCATATTACAGCCTGCTCTGGGAGCTGCGTGGCATGATCACATGGGAGACTGTCCTGGAGCTCAAAGGGGTCCAGGTGAACTGACTCATCTTTAAGCACACCTGTTCAGGGCATGAGAATTGTCCCTTCCCCACAAAGAGGCAAGGCAGAAGGCAAATGTGGATGAACATGGAGTCCTTCACTGAGCTCAGACACGAAAAGGAGATATACAGGTAGTTGCAGCAGAAACAGTCTTCATGGATGGGATACACAAACATTGGTAACTCATGTAGAAATGAAATAATGAAGGCCAAAGCTCAGCTGTATTTGATCATCCTAGGGGCCTTTTCCAACCTAAATGATTCTATGATCTTTCTGAGGTGAGACTGACTGGCCTGTAGTTCCCCAGGTCTTCTTTGCTTCTATTTTTAAAAATGGGGATTATATTTCCCCTTTTCCAGTCAGTGGGAACCTCACTGGACTGCCACGACTTTTCAAGTATGATGGATTGTGGCTTAGCCACTTCATCTGCCAGTTCTGTCGGGACCCATGGCTGCACATCTCATCAGGTCCCATGTTCACCTTCAGGTTCCTTAAATTGTCTCAAACCTGTACTGCTCCTATGGTGGGAGGTTCTTCATTTTCCCAGTCCCTGCCTTTGTGTTCTGAGACTTGGGAAGTGTGGCTGGAACATTTGCTGGAAGTGACGTTGTCGTGGTTTGACACTGGC
>QWTY01042046.1:0-27035 GCA_008033365.1 Pseudorectes ferrugineus | reverse complement strand
ACACAGAACTGTACACCAAGTTAGAAGCTAATAAAGATATCAACCACTGCTCTCCGTGATGAGCTGTGACACATAACACAAAGCACCCTGCCTACTCCTGATATTGTCATTTTCCGTAAGTGCTAGCTTCTCTTCTGTTTTTATTAGCTAATGCATCAACACCCTGCACCCAGGAAGAGACTCAAAAAAGCCAATTAATTAGGCTGCCCTTTTAGGCACCAAGGAGGTAGGAGTACAGGAGCTGTCTAGAGCCACAATCCTGTGCAGCTTGCACTATTCCCAAAGCCTAATTAGCTTAGGTCTGGTTTTGAGGGGTAAACAGAGGCACAGAAGAGAAATATTGAGGTTCTCAGCTGCTTGCAGGGCCTTTGTACCAGGCTTTGTTTCGGTAATGCAGTGAAGCGGCAGGACACGTGCCTCCTGGGACCACTGCCAGCCACCACAGTGTGCAGAGGAGGGGGAGGACGTAGGCAGGGGCTGCCTGTGAGCAAACCCAGCCGAGGGACAGTCATGCCCCATTTTCCAGAGAAGCAGTAAAAACCACTAAGGAGATTTCTCCATCTGCACAGCTATTACATATCAGAGACAATGTCTGTATTTTCAGTAGATATATAAAGCTACTGTGTTTGAGATTTATTTCTGGCTGGTAAAAATAGTTTTGTCTCCTTCTGGGCTGAGTGTATTAGATGGCTTTCTTGTTTCTGTGATTCAGTAACAACGTCATTCTTTACAGACATAATGTGCATATTGCTGACATCGTTCCAAAAAATAGATGGCCCAGGGCCACCTTTGGGGAATTCTCTAAACGAAAGAATCGGAAATGATCATCTCACACTGGGTGTTGAAGCACTCTCTTTGCATGCTGAGAGTGCTAAAAGAGGACCTGGAACAGTCCCTGTGCATGTATTTACACAACAGACTATTGCTGCTTTGAGTTGTCAGCCCAGAGGTTCAATAACATTCACTCTTAAAAGCCTTCAGTGTGCATTTACCTACCAGAGTTTGCATTGTAAAGGGCCTGTAAATAATTGTGCACCTCTCCTGGAGAGGAGGTTAGTACCCTCTCAGGAGCAGGGATGAGATTTTGCTTCCTTCAACAATTCCCCCCTCACAGCAATGGGAGCAAAATGGGACCCTGCTTGCTGAAAATTCTCTCTTCCCTGAAATCTGAATGTAGCAGAAAGAGTATGTGCTGCCACAAGTTATCTCTGCACCTCAGAAATACTGGAGAACTTTCCCCTTTATTTTCTCCTTCCAGAAGAGAAGTGCTTCAGAGAGCACGGCAGCATAGGATGGATGGGGGTGCCATGGATGAGTCATATGGAAGGTACTGTGAAAAGACTTAGGGAAAATAGTTTCATATTTACAACCCCCACCATTCCTTCCCCTGTTGTGCCAGGAGGGAAGGGGAAGCAGCACAGTTGTGCCTGCACAGCAAAGGCACTGTGACCTGTCCTGGAGGCTCTACCTCTCATGGAACAGCCAGCGTGGGGCCAGTGGTCATGAACTTCCTTTTCCCACCATTTCACCCTCTCTGAAATGGTGCCTTCCTGGAGCTGGTGGACATTCTGCTGCAGCTCTCCCTGGGCTGCACTTTGGGGTCACTGCCTCTGCGGGGCTGCAAGGGTTCTTACTGGGTGCCTTGTCTTGTTCTCTATGAAATAAGGAAGTTGGTTGGGACAAAGGTCCTTTAGCTATCTAGCAAATCTGCACTTCTCTGTGAGATCCAGGGCTTGGTGTGGTTCTGGAGGGAAAATGGTGAGCTGGAGAGGACATGATAACTGAAGGGCAGACAAAGAAAAACCTGCTCAGGTACCTTGATTCTGCTGCCTCTGTTAGGTCTGGCTTGGATCTGCCCTTCCAAAACCTGCATTAGGAGACAGCTGCCACATAGGGATGGGGCACAAGTAATATATTATTTAAACTAAAATGGTAAGAATTTACATTCATTACTGTTTTTGAAGAATGGCTTGGTGGCTTAAGCATAAAGCTGGGAGATTAGGTAGTTTCTTCTCACTGCTCTGCCCTCTCCATTTTGTGTATGGCCTTGTTGGGACAGGCTAATCTGACAGGCACAGTAATGCTTCCATGGCATTTGCTGGTGAGACATAACTGAAGTCCTCTGAGGTTACGCATGAATAGATCTTGAGGAGAATAGACCTTTCTTTTACAGTATTATAAAAAATAAAAATTAGAACTTAGAAATTCACCCATCAGAACCAGTTTGTATCATCTGTGAGAAGTTATTCCGTGCTGCAGGCACTCATCAGTTATGAAGGATAGGCCCACCACGTAAATAAACTAAATCTATCTCATTTTACGTGGATGCTCAAACAGCCATCTTATGATAACTTTCAATCACTGCCAAAGTGAATCAGACTCAAACTGTAGGAGTAAAAGAAAGTTTCTCTTCTGATTCTTTGGATCTGCAATGCAGAAATCTGAAATCAGCTTGCAAATAAGCCGCAATGTCATATGCTGTAATCCACAGCTCCATTTATACTGATGTGTGTCTTGTGTGCTCTGTGCTGCTGTAATTCCTAACTACAGTGGGAGTATCAAAGTCTGACTGCAGTCTTAGCCCTGATTTTAATGGCATTGTTGATTTTTATCACGGGTGCAATGCAGATTGAAAAAAAAAAAAAAGCTATGTGCATTTTAGCTCATGCTGTCTTCAGTTTGTTCTTTACTGGTACTAGAAATCCCTTCAGTCTGAGGTAAAATAAAACCAAAATAGCAAAATAAATAACTTGGGGGTATTTGGAGGGGAATGAAAGCTGTTTCTTGGTCCAAACATCTTCATTGTTAGAGAGCTTTAAGTGTACAGAAACCTCAGACAGCAAATATTGTAACCAATCCAACCAGTACAGAACCTCTAGGGCAGGGATAACCTGTGAAAAGCACAACAGTGGATTAAAAGAGAAGTGCAAGTAATATGCTAGTTATTTGTTACAAAATAAATTAAGTATTGACACAAGAATTACACTATATTTTTCTGTTTGAAATGCTGGAGAAGTAAATCTCCTTTCTAAAGGGCAGCATAAAGTGTTGGTATTGCGTTTCTGTCATGACATTTGCCTCATTAGCATGCAGGTGCACTCTCTGGGTTTCATGCAATACCTGTCTCCTTTCACCGTGTTTACAGACAATCTAGCAAGTTTGCGGGCCAAATGGCTCCCTGAATGTGAGTCCACAAAGCAGTGAACAAGGCAGCACACTGCTCGGGGAGTTCCCAGCACAGCTAGCATCAACAGTGAGCATCGACAGTGACATTAAACCAAAAATGGCTTGTAATTGTGTGTAACTGACAACCACAGTAATTAATTGTAGGTAATGTTGCAGTTACTCATTATTCTTCCCTTTTCTTGAAATCAACTGTCTTGTTTTTTAGCAACTGATCCATGGTTAATAGTGGTTAGCATTATGCATCCAAGCTCCTGGTTTACTAAACATAATGAATTATTCTGCTTCGTGGGTAGCCAACCATGCATTTGGTGTGTGAAACGGGAAATCCTTCACAGAGAACTGCAGGCACAGCAGGGACTCTTGTGACTCCACTTCGGGACTGAGTGGCAGATGAAAGTCCACAGTGAGAGGGAGCCCCGGCTCCTGCAGCTCTGTGGAGCTGCCTTTTCCCACACCCTAAGGACTAGAAGAACCTGTAGCTTTGGTGCTGAAAGGAGCTGGGCTCAGGTCTGGGACAAGCACATATCTCCCTGGCAGCTGATGGTGTTACCCCTGTGTCCCAGTTCTTTCAGCTGCATGGGTGTAATGTCTGCATTTCATGTTTTTCTTGGTAGAGATATCTTGCCTAACTCTCAGTCCTGCAAGGGCTGGGTGTCAAGATAATTCTCTGGGCTCTTCCTATATTTACAGAAGCTGGGGGAAGAGACATTCATCTCAGGTAAAAGCAGTGTCTAAGACAGCTGAGAAAAATGCCCCCTCCATGTACAAGACTATTTCTCTTTGAAGGGGCCTAAGTAACTAGCTCAGGCTCCAAGCTGTTTTTTAAATTGTTGAAGTTAGGTGAGGCAATTCTACCTGCTCCATCTGCTTCTTTTGTTAAAATTGTCATCCCTTAAGCCAAGGACTGTCATCTGCCACCATGGGCTTTGCTGTATGTCTAACGTGGCAAAGTCATCATTGCAGATGAAGTCCCTACACACAGTGTAATATGAAGACTAGATAAAAGGACTCTTAGAGCTGCTGACTGATGTTTGATACCAGACAACATAGCCATATAAGCAGATGGGCAGCAGAAAACCTCTGCACATTAACCTAGCACAGATTATGCAATCAGGCTCAGACACAAAATCATGCTTTGGCAGTGTAACAAGCTGCTGCATGTCTACCAAGCAGCTCTCAATATCCGTGTGCTGATCTCATCCTCACCTCCTATGTGCTCCTGTGGAAGGCGTGCACACAAATGGGTGTCTCAGATTGATTCACAATAACTTGTTAAGCCACTGTTATCTTGTGCCTCAGCCCACAGACAACCCCCACACTGGGTCTTTTTTTACTAGGGTTTCATGCTGACACTTGGGCATTTATCAAAATCTGCTGTGCAGCCATAAAGATTTTTGCTAAATATGCAACAGACATCAGTGTGTAGGATATAGGAAAGGGAGTAGAATGGTTATTTGAAAAATGTTTAGCATATGTTCAGTGAGTTTTCATGCATGATTTTGTTGGTAAAGGTTATCAGAAAAGTCAATACCTGTATGCTCAGAAAACATAATATTAGTTGAACGTTTGGACAGGTGCATTATAATGCAGCAGAAGATCATTCAAAGTTGACCAGCAAAATTCTGTTGCTCCTGAAGGTAGGAATGCCCTGTCATACTCCTGGGCTGTTTTATGAACCTCCTGGCCTGCTAAGCTGAAAGCCATTACTCTGCTCCCAGATGGCAGGAATTTAATTTGGAAAGTTGTCTCTTCTTTGCAATGTGCCCATTTGGCAGCCTTTGAAAACAGGTGAATGAACATTGTTTTAAAACAGAATTTTTATGCTTGTAAAAAATGCCAGCTTGAAACTAATAGAAACTTAGGTCTTTTGCTTACCTGTGGAATTTGCACAGTGTGGGTGCTGGCAATGGTCACAGCATCAACACAGATATTTCTCAACTCTCATTAGATGGAAATGAGAAAAACAGGTACCTCAAGGTTCATTTCCATTCTCTTCAGCGTGGATATTGCAAAGGTTAATCCTCTTGTCTCATGAGAAAATGTCAGGTGATTGCCAAGGGGGCCCGTGTGGTGCAGCCCTGGCATCCTGCTGGCTGCCTGCTTGCTGGGCACCCTGGGGTCCCTATGCTTAGGTGCCAGCACAGCTGGCCCTGATGCTCTACTCTACATGAGGAGGCTACAGCCACTCTCCTTCCTGTACTTTCCCACCTCCTCTTGCCAACCCCATTCCTTGTTCACAGACATAGCATCCTACAGCCCACCATCCTTGGTCTCCAAGGCAGTCCAGATCAGATTCAGCCCTCATGACTCCCGCCTGTGAGGATTTTGAGGTTTCAACTTGCCTCGAGGCAAACCTGGTAGTTAGGAACAGGAGAAACATGCAGGTTGCATCAGGCTGAGAGATGTAAACATGCCATGCCTCGTGCAAGAAGAATGCACATCTATCTGAAAAACAAACCAGCCCACTTTTGTGTTCGGTGCTGGATTCTTTTAATCTGTTTCTGACTTCCATTTCCACCTGAGAAGTCTTCTCCCTCCATATAGCACAGTATGTTTCTTGTTTCTGCTCCTGGCCTTCTCTCTTCTCACATCAGTACAGCCAGGGAGATATTCCTATCTTTATAAGCATCACAGCCCTTTGTCAACCGAGTGTCTAATCAGGACTGATGAACTGTTAGAACATCAGAGGCAAATGACTTGTTCCTCAGTGGTTTCAACAGCAGAGCTAAAAAACTGGTTTACCTGAGCTGTCTCCTTGTCCATGATGCTCCATTTAAAGAGGTTCTGTTCCTTCTGCTCCTTTTCCTTCAATGCCACCTGAAATCTTTTCTTCTCCCCTTCCTCAGTGTTCTTATCTGAGTGTGGAAGCAAAAGATCAGGAAGAAAACAATTGTTCCATACATTCACAACGGGATCCATAAATGACTTTCAAACAGATTCTTTCAAACACTGCAGATGTATTTCAGGCCATTAAGCTCTCAGCGAAAAGATTTGGGTTCCTCCCATTTCAATTCCTTGACAGGTCCAATTGCTAGATGTAAGAGTTTTTAATTACATATTTAGAAATCTTTATAAACTGTTGGGATTACTGAGCAGAAACTCAGCACAGCGAAGGCCATAAGGTCTGCTCAGACAGGAAAACCTTTATAAATAAGCATGCACTGAAATAAAAAACAAAATAACCATTACCTCAAGCTATAAATCAGTGTTTTCCTAAGAGGTTAAGACCCTGAATAAGTAAACTCTTTAAGAGTATCCCTAACTTTAAGCGAACTAATTGACTTCAATTATATATGTATCATCAGTTTACTCAGTTGGGACTTTCTCTTATGAGCTGAAAAAGATTCTTTTCTAAACTCATTTTTAGAGTCTGGAATTGAGGCCTCAATGCAGTCTGCAAAAACTCAGTGCCCAGAAAAGTCCAAATCATAAGTCGGGAAAGCAAGGGAGGGCATAAGTTAGTAGTGCTGCCTCCACTTACCAGTCTGAGGCATAAAGACCCAGAGGTTCATTTAGGGCCACACAAGCAGAATATGGCAAAGCCAGGAAACAGATACCAGTCTTCCAAGTCCTGCTCTCTATATTTTAATCCTCTGGTGTATATCCTGTAGAAATTCCAACCAACCTATCCTCCTCTAAAGGAGGATTCCTTTAGACCTTCTTCTAATACCTGAATAGGCAGAAGGGACTGCACAGTTGGTTAACTAATACTTCACCTGCTGGGAATCAGATAAATACATCTTCTTCCTTCCTAATATTTATTTAGAAACTTGAGTATGATATGCTTGTGAAATACATATTTTTGGATAAAAATATTTGAATTTCAAAGGGAAAGTGAAGTATTATATTTTTGGCTAATTAATTCACATAATTTTACCCAACAAAATATTGATAACCAAGCACATTAACCAGTCTAATGCAGCTAATTTCATATCACAGGAGTGCAAACAATAAGAAGCAGACTGCCAAACCCTGAGAAATTAAATATAAGTACAGAAGACATAACAAAGAGAAAGAAAACACTGGGTAAGTTTTCTGAAAAGAAAAAAGATATAACTACTTCAGCCAAAGGGCAGCAATAACACAGACACGGACAAAATGCAGAGGTTTCATGTGCTTATTGACTCAGCCATTCACAAAAAAAAAGTCGTTATCTTAGCAAATGCCACATTACATGATAATAATCAAGCTACTGTACTGTACCTCTGAGATACAAAGCTCCTTTTACTGGAAATCAAAAGCACTTTTCTGAATAGCTGAGAGAAGAACTTTATGGTTCTTTGATGATATGGACACATATTTTACTTTTTGCTTTTCTAACATTTAGAGCTGATTTTTCACTCTTTATGGTCATGAAACATTCTGGGGTGTTTTTGTTGGCTTTTGGCAAAGTAGATGCAGAGTTAGTGTGGAAACTTTTAGCATGCCCAACTAAGGCGCATTTGAGCACCTCAGCTCTGAATGATAAGCTTGCAATATGAAATTGATGAAAAAGATAGAAGTGAGCTTATCTTTAAACCCTAGCTCTCCAGTTTTTCCATCCATCCTTACTGTTAGCAAAGTGTCTGTTGGATCAATGACAGTGAGCCTCCATTTTAAGACCAAAGGTGTCACCAGGCACTGGGAGAAGAAGCTGGTGAATGCTCAGAGGATGTTAAAATTTGTACCTCTTGTGGGTAATGAGAAGTGGGGAGAGACAGTATGTCTTCAGGATAAGTGATCCTGTGGCTGTCCTTGGAAGTCATCGCCAGTTCTGTTTCCAAAATATGAATGTCACAGTCATGGCAAGATAACCTTGCTTGATATGGAGTGTATTAGTCTCATCAGCCTCTCTGCCTTGCCCCGCTTTCCATCTTTGGCTCCTTTTTGTTGTTTTGGAGAGAGAGGACAGATGAGTTTTGGAATATTTTAACTGAGGATGAGCCATTTTCAGTCTGCTTGTAAGGGCCATCTTGCCATCTTGGTCGCTGTTAGGCTGGGTCATCTGAAATGCCAACCAAATTCAGAATACAAACATCACTCCAAAGATTGAAATTCCTTCACTCCTTTCCTATTGGTGTTTTTTTCCTAACAACTGTGATCATATTCATCTTAATTAAGTTAGGAAAAAAATCCTCTGAAAATTGAAGAAGAAGAATCCCCTACCTGCAGCTGCAAAAGGGTGATGTATTAGTCTACAGCTGGAATGTAAATTGCAGGTACCTGAGACTGGCTGTTTCATCAGTAGTATGTCTGTGATGGATTTTAAACCTATTCCTGTATATAAAAAAAAAGCACCATAGATATACCAGTTTACCTGAGACTGTGAGGCATAAGAAAATAATGTTATCTTGGTGCTGTAATTTCCATTACAAATCAGCTGCAAATACTTAAGGAGCTTTATTTGCTGATGTATATTTCTTTTTCAGTCGATATGATATGACAGAAAGAAAAGCCAACCTCTAATCTCTTTGGGATGGTCAGTGTGATTAAACTCCTTGATTGTGGCTGTACTGTATGTTATGTGAATGTATTACTTGTGGGTGTATTTAATTTTGGATGTGGTGGTACCAATTAGCCTCTGGTATCATGTTTATTTTTTTTCTTCCTCAAAAACATCACTCCCTTCACAAGACTTTTTAAAGTGAGGAGTAGACAGGAAACAGGTTCTTTTTATATATCAAATTTAACATCTACTGTATCTATGGATAACAGGTTCTGAGGTGAACTGCTGAGTGTGTCACAGTAAGCCTGGCAGAGTTAAGTGTGGAAAGTCGGTCTGAGCACATGCTGTAATGGATTTGACCTCGAAGAGCACTGCAAAGAGAAATTGCAGATAACCATCTGAACTGACTTCAGAAGCCAGTAGCCCTGACTCCCTGGATACCAAGAGTAAAAGGAAGGACTAAATAGATGGAATGAACAATCAGAAATACAAGGTTGAATAAGTGCTTAATATTTGAAGTGTTGACAGTAGAAGAAAACAGAAAAGCAGTACATTTCCCTGTGTGATTACAACCATGTTAGGAAACTAAAATTCCTTGAGACAGTTTTATAAAAGTAAGATATCTATTCAGTAGAAGTGAGATGTGAAAGTAATATAGGAACAATAAAGACATGCAGCTGGGAAAATATTAAACTCACCTTAAACTTGCCTTTCCATGGCAAATAATTACTGATTAAGAATACTAAGGAGAAACTGTGGAGAACGAGACTTGCATTCTTCTCAGCAGGCCTGAGTTCAAGGCTCCAGAAAGGGGCAGAAAAGGGAATAGATCCCAACCAGTATTATATCCACTTCATGTTTTATTGGATGGACTTTACGCTTGGTTGTTCTTCATACCACATTTATTAGCAAAAGTAGGGATTAGAAAGCGCTTTGAGAATCCTCTGGGACTGGGAACTGCTATGAACAAGTGCCACTTGTTTTCTCTCTATTATGTTTAAAAAGAGGCAGAAAAGGAAAAAAGAATGTGTGCATATACTCACTGCCACATCTGCTCTACAAAACCCCGAGTCAGAGTCAAAATAGGCCTTTAAAGAGAGTATAGACAGCAGCGTATTTAGTTTTGATTTATTAAAATAGTT
Organism: Pseudorectes ferrugineus; assembly: GCA_008033365.1. NCBI lineage: Eukaryota > Metazoa > Chordata > Aves > Passeriformes > Pseudorectes > Pseudorectes ferrugineus. Next base: position 17,282 of record QWTY01042046.1, on the reverse strand, counting down.
TTCAGACTGCAGTCTTATTTGTCCTGTGAGAACTGCACTCTCTGGTAATGGGAGCATTGAATTTTCATGTGAAACATTTTAGAGAGCATATTTTTTTTTCACCTACAAGAGTGTGACAAGAATTTGCTCCCGGATGATGATGTGGAAGTTATAGCTGCTATGCTAAACATGTATTTATGATCACTGCTGGCACGGCTGCTGTGTATTTTGTTTATGTTGTTACAAACCTACTTGTGACACATTATAAAAAATACATTCTTTTGTGGTAGTCTTGCACTGAGGCAGAATAAATCATGCCTCCTACATCTGCTCCAGCTTTTCTGATATTGCCCATTTGCTGTTCCTTACTCTGGAGAAGGGAGCGCCTGTGTGATTTTTAGTCCCATACCAGATAATGTCGAAGGCCTCATGAAAGGGTAAAAATAGATGCCTTAATACAGCTGTCAGAGAGGCAAACCCCAAACCACAGCATGAAGCAGCTACCATCCTTCAATCAGAATAACCTGCTTTCATTAAATGCTCGTTTGGGAATGGTCTAGACATGCTTTAAGCATGTGAGGAGCAACACAGTGAATAATTTCAAAATGGGGAAAACAAAACAAAACTTAAATAGAAACAAAGCTTCCAAAAGGAACAAGAGCTAGCCAGATCCAGCACCAGGCAAGAAAGACTGAAGTCTTTAATTTTCTCTGGTCTTTCATATTAATATCAACAAAACCATGACTACTATCTCTGTGTGCCTTTATCACAGACACTACTCTGTGATATTTTAAGAAAAAAAAATGAAAACACTGTCAAATACTATTTTAAAAGCTCAAGAAAGGTTTTTTTTTAAAATTACATTTGTTTCTTTTCGCTTTCCAAACCAGCGTTTTTCATTCTTGCTTAATTAGCAGCATTCTAAGAGTGCTTTTGATTGAATATTATCATCTGCATTTTATATGAATGTTCTTCATAACCTTCCTTCTATTTGCCTGTCAATATCTCCACTGACATCAGTAGTGCAAAACCAAACCCTATTGTTTGATATTTAAAGGATAAAGGTTTATGCTATGCCTGTGGAGAAAAATGCAACATTTCTTTTCTTTTTTTTTTTGTGGTTGGGATTTATGCAGATGTGTGTTTGCAAGACTGGTGTCTCAGCACTTATTTGCTTTTATATAATAAGAAAAAGTTATATGAGAGCAGTTCCAAACTTAATGTATTTTGGATATTTTATTGACTTCCCCCATAGCTGTGATTGCTAGGAATGAATCCAAAGCAACTATTACTGAACCCTGAGAAAGAAATGATGGGAACTTTTGTGGATATCACAGTAAAGCCAACATTTGCTATCTGTCATCACAGGTGTTCTTAAGCTTTTCTCTTAACCCAGAAAATAAATTGCACCCATATGTTATGTACTACTGGGCAGTAATTTTTGGTTGACGCTGAACTTTCAATGGCGTTTAAGTACTGACTCTTCAGAAAACAGCTGATTATGAGGCATTTTGTTTAATTATACTTTGTTGTTTTGACTCTCCTGTAGTGTTTATCATCCTGAGGAACACAGCTGGAGATATAGGTCAATGACCCCTCTATCCATATAGTCTGATGCACTCATCCACAGGGGATTATCTAGCCAAGTGGAAATTTTATTCACTACTTCTTTTGTGTTGCTATTCTGAATGGCTTTTTCTATAAGGCTACATGAGTAAAAAGCTCAGGTCAGCAAAACTTTGTTTGCTCAAGTACTTTTAGATAATGCTTTGTGGTGTAATATAAGGATAGTTTTCATGCCATGCAGCACATCATAATTCAGTAAAGAGAAACTAAGGGGAAGAAAGAAGCACAAGCAAACCACAGAGCAGTTTGCTGAACATTCTCAAATTTCTTTTGACACTTCATGGTGCCAGAAAGCCCTGTGCTAAATATGTTTGTGCTGGTCTGCTGTGAAAATTCACCGTTCGATAGCTTCCAGAGTTTCTCATCTCTTACCTACGGTGTGCAAACCTACACCTCTGACCATCGGGCTCTCTTGCAGAGTGTGGATGGCTACTGTGTTTCTCAAAGACTTTTAAAGGATTTTTGTGAACTGCTTCCAAGGTGCATCTCTACTTTTAATCTCCTCATGACAGAGAATTGTCAGTGCATCATGCCATTCATTAGAGGCAAAGTGAACCAATTCCTTAGAATAAAAATAACCGTGGAGTCATAAAATCAAATAATTTTTGCTTATTTTTCACAAATATGATTTAATTGTAATTTAAAGTAGCAAAATTTGGCAATATAGTGATACTTTCTTTTTTCTTATGTCATAAAGTTGACTGTTTCATAGCTAGCCCCATGGACTGCGGGTCAAGGACAGAGAGGTGGAAATGGAGCACAAGGTCATTTAATTTATAATCCTTGATTTTGCCCAGCTATTCCTTTGGCTTATCTCATTTTAACACTGTTGGTGTTCTCCATTGACAACTTCCTTTGGAAAATATTCACAGCTTAAGGCTAATTCCAAGACAATGTCACTTTAAAAGGAATAGAGTAGCTTAAATGAAAATTCTATCACAGCATTCTATTAGCTATTTGCTAAGAAGAGAACATAGTCAACATTACCATAAATTGTTTGCTTATGCAGTATTTGGGTCCTGTGTTTCTAGCCTAAGGGAGAAATCTGTATTTCTATATATTCATATTCTACTTACACTTACAACATAATGATAGAGTAAAGTGTAGGGATATAGTCACAAATGCTATTTTGGTTTAAGGAGGTCTGGAAATCTACGGATAGCTCAGAGCATTAACTGAATCTACCACTCTCCATATTTTTTAGGTGAAAGCTGAAATCCAGAAAAGCCTCTTTAGGGCATGCATGACTGAATTCTGGCACTATTTGGTTTTACTAATTCTTGTCTTAAAAGACAAACAAAGTGGGTTTTCTGTCTAATCCAGAAATATAAATCTGTCAAGATATACCAATAAAGACTGAGTCATAGACAAAAGCCCTTTGAACAAATGCTGAAGGTGTCTGAAAGAGCTGGGGTAACTACAAACCTCATCTCTCTGCAAAATCTGTTTGCCTGTAGATGCCCTATCATGTCTCTCAGGTATGAATGGAACTGTGAAATTTGGTGTTCCAGCATGTTTTTGATTAAACTTAGCTTTGGTCTCAGCCTCAGTTTACTGCTGATGAATCAGAGGTTCACTTTGCTAGAGCATTCAAAAAGAAAGTTGCTTGCTGAAGCTGCACTAAACTCATCCAGCTCCTACTGAAGTAAAAGTTCTGACTAGTTCCCCATGGCTCACTCAGCTATGCAAAAGCTGGTTGGGAAGGCATTTTTCCTTTTGGAAATGGATCATGGAAAAGAAGCCAACTGGATTCCAGGTTGCTCTCCTGAGGCCTCAGGAGGCTGGTACTCAGGGCTGTTGGCAGACCTACCTTTCTACCAGCTTCTGCAAGGCGAGTAAAACAGCACTTCTACCTCCATGTAGCTTTGCCTCATCTGGTCTTCTGCTCCTTCCAAATGAATGAAAGCCACACATGTTTTATTGCATGTTTTTGGAGTGCAGGCAAAGTGCAAGGAGAGGGGATAATTAGACTTCAGGGTGGTATCTCCCTCCAGCATCATAAAACAAAATTATTTAACACTGAATACAACAGCATGTCCATGGACCCTCTTTCTAAAAGCTCATACTAATTTTTTCCCGGATTTTTTTTTCCCTTTTATCTCTTGGCTGAACCTTTCTGCTAGAGTAGAAAATTGAAATTTGGCAGTATAAAAGCTTCAGAGAGTGAAGCTGACTTTTGATCCCCTAGGCCTTTGATAACTTGAGAATGGGAACAAAATTTTTGATTTTTTTTTGACTGTGTGTATAAATCAAACTTGCTGGACTGCGACTGACCCCGTTTGACTGCAGCATGGTGGCGGGGTTTTGCTACTAATCAAATGTAGGGCCTGGACCCAGTGCAGTGAAGTCTGCTGAGGGTGGGTATCAGCATCTCACCCAGCTGCAATCCCCACACAGATCTTACAATGACTGATACACTTTTCTTATCCCAAACCATCAGAGAAAGCTTTCGGCCATTTATGTACAAGTCAGCAGTGACAGTGGCATGTGAGTGGATACCATCCTTTTTTACTTATGTAACACTCCAGGAGAGCAATTCTTTGTGCCGTATCATCCTTATGACAGGAAGGCTCTAATTATGAGAAACACCAGGTCATGGGATTGGTGAGTATTGGTTCCCAGAGAAAGGCTGGATTACTAAAGACATTTCCTGCAGCTCTCTAGGTTTCCCCCTAAAGCTGTACTTTTTTTCTGGATGATTCCAGTGATGGCATATTTAATTGCTATTTTGTATTTTGTCTGTTGCATTTTGTAGGGAATTTTTTTCTTTCTTTTTCTCTGGAGAACTGTTGAACTGAACAACCCAATACTGAAAATGAATATGAGTACACAGTAAAGTTTTCATCTGTATCTGTCATATAAAACTGTTCCAAAGGGGAAAAATGCTTTCTTCTAAGCATTAGGAGTAGACTTTGCATTCTTATCCTTAACAAATTTAATTGAAGTCACGGGAATTCTGGTTGCATAAACAACATACAGTGTGAGTGTAAGAACTTTTCCCTTAAAATAAGTGACTTGCATATTCAGTGTCTCAGGCTCAAATATGGTTATTTAGAAACTAAATCTATTACATATGTATATTCTGGCATATCAGGATAAGACTTTTACCCTTTGTTGCCTTTCATCCAGGGAAAATGAGGGCTGGGAAATTGCTTTAAAAAATATGACATAAGAAGCAGAGAAAATGGGCTTAGTGGAGATGGTGGTGTAAAACCCGGGAGGCATATCACTGAGTCACGCTGTGCCAAAATTAGATTTTAAAATTGTTTCTGTCATCTTATGAAAACCCACAACACTTTGTTCTGAATACCCGAAAGCTCTTATAACTTTTGTTCAAAAAACAGTTGGCTGTCCTCATCCTTGCTCCTTCAGATATTCCTACACATTAAGAAGCTGATATGATTTTGACACATTGCATTTGAATAAATAATGTACTTTTTCCTCACCTGATGGAAGACAGCTTCTAAGCCTGAGAACAGCTACTGGAGCCAATTGAAGAGTGTTACAAAATGCATTGGAACTGTATGAAAAAGTTCCTATTTGTTAAATTGGACTCATTTCTCCACCTGGTGCTGCCAATTAATTTGCCCAATTTAACCTTTTAAAATGTCATTCTTTGCCCCCTCTTAAGGATACCTAACTAATGCATTTTTCTCTCTCTTGAATTCTTAAAAGCTACTGCCCTTTCCATGGCTATAGGAGCTTTTCAGGATGATTGTGAAAAGGAAGAAAACGTATTGCGAAAGCAGCTTCCCTCCTGGGAAGTGAATGATAATTTTGCCCCACTTAAAGTCATTGTAATGTAATTAATTTAGTGCTTTTAATCACCTCAAAATATGAAAATGCAAAGCACTGAAATTAGAATTATTCAAATTTCCATTTAAAACTGCCTAATGTCTGTCCATGGCATGGCAATCCTTTTGGCATCTTGTTTTAATGAATTCTTTTCCAGTTTAGAAAAAAAATCACCTATTATGCTGATGTATCTGTAGACCCTGTATTTTTCACAGTTATGAATCTTGTACTATGTTGGGAGTTCTTTCTTCTTTTCAGATACATTTCACTCTTAACTGTGATGTCCATTAGTATTTCATTCAGGGAACTATGAAAAATGACGATGCTAAATGCTTTACAAATAGGCTTTTATTCATCCGATTTGCCATAATGCAGGATGACGTGATTAGTAATGATTTCTAACTGGCTTCTAAGAAGGTGTCATGTATCAGTTTTGTCATGTGAATTAGTTGTTATGGTAATGAGAGCATATCAATTATTCCTTGGAAGGTTGCGTTAGATCAATTATATAATTAATCTATCTTGTTTCTTTACTTATTTGTTTCTCCAGTAATTTCTTGAGTGCAAAAACATTGGTGTTACCATATGCAGTTAGTACTTAATTTTTCTGATCTAATTGCACAGATTATTTTGCAGACAATATTCTATGAGGCATTATGTTTTCATTTCTTATGAAAAAGGGTTCATTTCACTCAGTTTCTAAGTGTTTTTTAGATTTTTTAAAATAAATTGTTTACATCTTGTGGCTTTCTTTAAAAACTCAAGTTTTTCAGTAACAGAGTTTTTCTCTGGCACTGTAAAGCACATATGGACTGAAGGTATTTGCTGACAAAAATTTGAGAGCTGTGGCAGAGTCCATGTGTCTCCTGTTCTAAATGCAGTCTCTAACCCTCAGCTGTCAGGTTGCTTTCCTGCCTCCACTGCCCACTTATTCTTGCCTGCACAGAGTCCTACCTTGAAGGGGGACTGGAGATAGGCTTAGGTCCAGTCTTAATAGTAATGGTTTTCCTCTGACTTTGGTAAGAAGTCCACTTCTCTCCAACTCTTCTATGCTCAGAGCACAGACTCCAGCTGAACTGGGATCCACCCAGGCTTGGCTATGTTGAAGGGCAAATGTTTTCCAGAATTCCTTGTATCTTGCCTACACTGATCTTAAAAAAAGATAGATCTGGATATTTCTGAAAGGGTGTGTAACTGAGTTGTTTATATACACAGAAGGCAACTATATCTATGTAAATTATTCCAAGACAAATCCTGTCCTGAATTTCCTCTCCACAGTAGAAAAAAAGCAGCTCAGTTTTCTGAAAATGGCATGGTTAGATTAAAACATACTTATTTAGACTTCTGTAAAATACTGAAAAATCTTGTGCAGTTTGATTTATGAAATTCGCAAACTCTAAAGATGTATTTGTGCTCAGAACACAATGCCTTTCCCCTGACATTTAGGCAGTGATGTTTTGGACAACCTTACCTGTTAAGTGATAATTTTGTTAAGTTTTTCTGTCACTTATCTATCAAGACAGATAATTGCAACTATGCAACAGATAATGGAGTAATTGTTCAAAGGCAACATTGTATTCGTTCAGTGGAGATCATGCCTAAGAAAAAAACCAAATATCTTTCAGCTAAGAAAATCCCAACACACTCTTGTAACACACAAGGGGAAAAAAATTGAGCATCCTAGATCCAGTGTCCAATATACTGCCAGCTTTGTTTTACTACCAGAGTAAAACATGACTGTGTACACCAAAAGGTGACATTATCGTGCAAACTGGGTTGTCACCAAATAAGTGTATACTCTTTTATTTATGAAGAGCCGAGTTCATCCTCAAACCCAAGTGTGTCTGTCAGGCCCAGTAATCACGTGCAAACCTTCACCCATGAATAGATTAAGCCAACTCCCCATGAGGGCCGGGGACAGCCAAGTGTGCTCATTGTACGAGCACATCACAGCTCTTGCTCGGTCTGGGCACAGCGGACCTGGCTGAGGTGGCTGTCGTGTCCCTTTGGGCCACCAGTAGATGGTAAAGCACTTAATGCTTTGAGCCACAGCTACAACTGGGCTCATGACATGAATTAAAAATGTGTGGGCTGCAGAGTTTTTTGTGCTTTAACTTGCTGTAATCCTTAATCAGCCAAAAAGTCTGAGTGCTTTTTAAAGGGTATGAGTGTTTCTGGGAAGCAAAGTGGGAGGTTACGGTATCCAGTCCTTAAGGCACTAGGTCTAGAAGAAGCTTAAATTCCCCAAATTACCAGCTAGTAAATGGGGAGATACCAGTCCAGGCTAAAACTTAGCAACTTTTTATTCCTGAAGTGCTTTAACAGTAAATATAAAAAGTTAATTAAAATGAGCAATTGAGACTTTTTGTTTCTTACACTAGTCTTGATTTTGAAAGAAATGAGATGGCAGTGGAGACCTACACTGTACCAACATGTGGCTATTACCCAGGTGAATGTACCTTTGGGCTGTCTTTTACCATGTGAGAGTCATGTCACTTTACACAGGTGCAAGTGACAGCTGAAAAATAAAAACCTTAGAGAAGAGATCAGAAATAGAGTTGCCTGCACTGCAGTGTTTATATGGTTCTTCAAAATAATAAATGACAGAATACAATGACAGACTTCAGTAAGTGGTGCCCTTTACCAGTCCAAATTTGATGATTACTGGTGTCATGGTCCACGCTCAGAACTACATTTTAAGAAGATTTAAAGATTATCAGCTTTGGTCTGTCAATTGTTTGTGCCTATTCAATTGCCATTATCTCAATGTCCTTCCCAATGTGACATTATTTAAAAAATGTACAGTTGCTTTACCTCACTAGTTTCTTCAATGTTGGTGCTATATACTTAATAAATATTTGTCACCTTTACATGATTTCTCATCAGGTCACTATTAGAAAGTGAGTGCCATTAGCTCATTTTTGAAGATATAAAATTGAGTGTACAGAGGAATAATGACTCCTATGAGGACTCAGTAGTAGAGCCTAAAATAGCAGCTGGGGTTCTCAGCTTCTTACTCAGTAACTGGACCAGTTTCTGCTGCTATGATTTAGCATAGCTTGAAAGTGGTACTGATGTAACAATCACATATCTTTCTGAAGGAAGGCACAATGTATAGGCAAATCTATTGTCAAAGGAGTAAAAAAAAAAAATCTTTATGATTGTATCATGGTGTGGTGGGTTAACACTGACAAGGAACCAGGTGCCCCTCAAGTTGCTCTATCACTCTCCCTACTCAGCAGGACAGGGGTAGAAAATGCAATGAATGAAGCTCGTGGGCTGAGATAAGGACAGAGAAATCACTCAGCAATACTGTTGTGGGCAAGACAGATTTCACTTGAGAAGTTAATTCAATTTATTGTCAATAAATGACAGAGTAGGAGAGTGATAAATTAAATTAAAACCACCTTACCACACTCCCCTTCTTCCAGGGCTCAGCTTCACTCCCACCTCTTCTACCTTCTCCCCCTGAGCAGCAAAACGGGAGGGGGAACTGGGATTACGATCAACCCATAACTCTTTGTCTCTGCTGCTCCTTCCTTCTCACACTCTTCCCCTGCTCCAACGAGTCCCTCACACAGAAGACAATCCCTCACATACTTGTCCTTGCTCTAGCATGGACTGCTCCTCTCTTACAGCTGCTGCACAGCATTTTTTCACAGTCTGAAATACTTTCCCAGAGGTGCCACCCACACTGATGATGGACTCAGCTTTGGCCAGCACATTTCAATTTTGGAACTGACTAAAACTGGCTCTGTCCAACATGGAGCAAGATCCTGGTGTCTTCTCAAAAGAATCCATCACTGCAGTCTCTCTGCTACTGAAACCTTGCCAGGTAAACCCAATACACATAGCAAGGAAAAATGTGACCTCCAATGATTTGCTTTACTTTTATTTTATTTCATTCTGTGTAGAAAAATTATCAACACCTTCAGAAAGGATAGGTAGTCAAAATCAACTTCTTCACTTTAGATACTAGGGAAATATCAATGGAACTAAAAATGAGTAAATCGTAGCTGTACCTGTGTGTTTTGACAGTCCTGTGCAAAAAATGCTACGAAACTTTTCTTTGGAAGCTGGAAAACATATGAACAAAAGTCTATTTAAAACTTCTGTGTATTTAAAACTTTCAGAGAAAACTTGTCTTTATTCTTATTCTAAATGGGTTAATTATCTTTTAAATATTGGTAGTCCAGCCTTTGACTTAATATTACATTTCAATTAATTCATTCCAAAATTTTTTGGTGCTCTGGGACAAAGCAGAAGGTTGTAGCAAATACTGCAGAGAGTTATATGTTCAGATCTTTAATGTGCATTTTAGTTACATCAAAATATTTTCCATTTGTGGTTTTAGTATTAATTTAATTTTTTCTGTGTAGAGCTTATGCTGCAAATCTTTCCATTTATCTTTCCAGTTCCTCCACAAGATGATTGCACTGATTCTCAGTGGTTCTTCTGGGACATGATGGCTATTCCCTTGGTAACACATTGCTTAATCCTTGACTATTCTTGCTGCACTAAATCTAGGAGACTTCAGAGCCATTAATCTGAATACTGAAGTAATTCCCAGTTGGTTTCATTTATATTGGGAGTATGTACTCTATGTTGGCTCTTTCTATCTTGGCTGAGGCAGTTTGCAATTGATGCTCATTTGGCTTCACAAATAAGCTTTAACAGACGGGAAAATAATAAGGGGCATTTTGTGACTGCTTGTTAGGGATATCATAGTGCTGAAACTGGACTCACTGGAAACTGGAAGGTACGGTCTAGTAATTGAAGTTTATAGGGTGATATGATACACCCTTAGTGAAAAAAAGATTTTGTGAAGGCTAATTAAAAATAGTTTCATACGTCTCCTAAAAATGCTATAGTAGTAAAGCATTCAAAGAGGAAAAGTGTGTTAGTAAGACAGCTTGTAACATCCTTGCTGCAAATTCTTTAGTGGCTCTTCACAATAGAAAGGTTTCTAATCTGCAAATTGCAATCAATAATTTATATAAGTTACAATGCCTTGGTTGTCCTATCCGAAGTCCCAGTAGATTTTTATTCTTGCTTTTTCTCTGATGAGTTATTGACTTTTCAGTCCCAGTTTTATCTAGTAAATATTTGATACTAAAGCAGCGCAAACTACATTTTATTTCAAAAAATCTTACATGGTTCTAATTTTTTAAAACCTAAATATATCTGTAATTATTATTTTGTCTGTAATTTGTGGCACCATGTTATGACATCAAAAATCATCAAAACCTATCCTGAACTTTGCTGCCTTATTTTGTTAACCAGCCTTGCTCAGTAGCTGTCTCTGTTACATAGAAATTGACATCACTTAAACAACTAACTAGCAGCTAGGATCTTCCTTCTAAACTGAGTATATCAGGCCACCAAGATGGTTCCAAGTGTTGTTCAAAGAGACATTGATTTATGCTGAAAAACAATAACTTCATGCAAGAGCCATTTCTGCTAGCTGTTTTCTCTGTAAAGACTTATTAGAAAAAATGTATTTGATTTAAGAGCCCTCTGAGGGCCAGATGTATTTTCCTGTCCCATTATGAAAAACAATGCAGTCACTTATGAATAGATTCTCCACTTGGGAGGGCATGCTTGTAATGGCACCCTTCCTTTGAGATTCAATGGCTGGCTGGAAGTTCTGAGAAGGAATGCATCTGGAAAGATGCACCCTAGGACACTGTGCCCATTCTTTTGACCAATATTACAAGAATGTCTCCTTTTAGGACACCAAAATATTGTACGTCTGCCACTGGAGCAATTCCACAACTGAGATAAGACTTAGTTTTAATACTGTACAAACCTACAGAAACACTACAAACTTAAATATATACATGTATTCCTAGTAGATCTAGTTGGACAGAAATCTCTCCACATGTTCTTGATAATTCCTTTAGGGGACATACTTATAGTATTGATGGAAAGAAGTACTCACTGTTTATTGTATGATGTATCTGTAAGTAATCTGTAAGTAACTTACATAAATACTTGACCTATATATCAGTCCTTAATAATCACTGATTTGAGAACTGTAATGTTCCAGTATCTGTTGAATTATAATTAAGACTTATTTCAAAATAATTGCATATAGCCTCACTTACCTGGGTGTTATCTTGTTTATATCTTACTGATGCAAATTTTAGATGCTTCAATATTATAATTTGAAAGGTAGCTTCCAGACCTACAATTGTGCCTGTGTAAATCAAAAATCTACCTATATTTATCAGGGGTAAGAATTCTAAATTTAACTAACAATCATAAAAAAGCTTAGGTTGAAAAGAGCAGTAATCTAACCTCAGTGTAAGGAAATATCAGTGCAAACATACAGTATTGCCTCCACTGAGAAAGTTACTTTCTTCTGTAGAACTAAGCTTTTCTATCCTTCAGCAGCTGATCAGAAGGTCAAATAGTTTTGATATGCATTTGAACTTTTGAATAAATATATTTGTGACTCTTAGATGACTTCAGTTTCTATGAACAGTCATGCAGCCAATTTGCCAGCAATGAACATTCACAGAAAACATATGTCAGTCTCCAATCCTAATTTTCTGCATACGAATATTTGAACAAGGGGCAGGATACAAAGCCCATTGTAATCACCCAGAAAGACACCCACTGACTTCAGCTGTCTTTCTTTTATTGGTTTCTGGAAGTATTAACTTAATTTTCCAGTTAGGAAAAAGAAGTTATGGGGCTTTTTAAATTTTATTTAAAATCTGGCTAATCATAACTGATTCAGAAATATATAGCATGCTCTGAAAATAATTTGATATTTTATTGAACTTAGAGTTCAAAGGTGTATTCTCTTGCATAGGAAAAAAAAACAACAAAGAATTTTCTGAATACTTAATTGGCAGACCAGACCCACATTCACATCTACAATTCTGTTTATAATGATTTATGTATGTAGAAGCTTGAGACCTGTTTTCTAGAGCCACAGTGGTCTTTACTTCCTAGTAAATATTGTAAATGTTCTTAGACTTTTTCTTTTGCATTAGCGTTTTCTTAATTGCAGATAGTTCCCTGGAGTGGATCTGCTTTAATTTTCTTGTGTTTTAGAGATTATTCTTCAAATAACAGACAAAGTTATTGTACTAATTCTCAATGAAATTAATATCTGTTCTATTGAGTGATACAGATCTCTTCAATAAAACATTGAGAATAATACCCCACTGTCAGCTGTTGGCAGTAAAATAACTGAAAGTCTTTCTAACTGGTGGCTCCAGTCAGTTCTCTGGACTAACCATCACAGCTCTCCTTCCAGTGCTGCTGCTTCCAGCTGTACAGAGTGACCTTTTTGCAGTAGTCTCTCATGTGGACCAGGGGATGGATCCAAGCTGTTTCAGCCAGTAATGTTATTTACTTCTTGCAAAAGTAGAAAACAAGATCTTAAACACTGAGGGAAAAAATGTTCAGTTTGATTGAACTGTTTATCAAAACCAGTTGAATTATCTACTCCTAGGTTAGTTTTTATGCTGGGGCTGGAACAGATTAGGAATGTATAAAACTTTACATACCAAGAAGAGTTACTTGTATAAAATGAAGAAGCTGTCACCAATGCTGACTCTTTTTCCCACAATGCTTCCTTTTTATATAGTACTATATCTAGGTCCCTGACTGACTTGTCAGATGAAAAATTGCTATGCCCCTCATTTTCCATGTGTGATTAAATAACTTTCCTTCAAAGACTCATCACAACATATGTACAAATTATGGCAAACTAGATAGATAGCTAATGGATATCCTCACGTCTCACTGGAATTTCCATTCAGCTCTACTAGTGTTGAAAGGATTTCTGGAGCAATTCCATCCAGGAATGGAAAACTCTCAAACACTTATGTCCAAATGGGAAAAAGTTCATAACTGGGAACAGCTAAGGCAGGATGGGGCCTTCAATGAGTTTGTTATCATAATATTTTGAATATATAATTTGTGGGCATCTAACATCAAGACAGTTAATTTGAAAAGTTCAAGACTTATCTTAAGGCAAACAGTTCATATTTGGAGTGAAAAATTGCACTTTTCACACCAAACAGCTCTGTTATTCCTTCCCAAGAAGATGAGGAGGAAAAACACCTTCTCTCTTTTAAGTGCACACATTTATGAAGAAAAATGCCTTTATTCAGACTGTGAATGGAAGAGAAATGGGTATAAAATCTTCCTGTAGTGGTTTGAACACAGAGGCAGACCTCTTGACAGATTACATAGTGTTTAAATAAACTCATCCATTTTTTATTGTATTCATCTAATAGTTTACATTTTAAGAACTGAATCCTGAAAACATATTTCATCTTGCTGGATCCCCGAGAATGGGATTTTTATGAGAGTTTTTCTCCATTAGTTTTTTTATGTGATACTGCTCTAAAGAAAACTTAACCTAATGAAATGGAGGCTTTCTACTCACCTACTCTTGCATTTGTTTATTTAGTATTTTTGATTAATTAGGACTCAGGCTTCAAAATCATAAAGAAAAAGTTTTCAGAAGTTTTGTGTCCATTAAACCACAAAAATCATCCTTACTGGTACTTTTTCAGAAGTACACTGCTCTACAAACTGGAGGTGTTTGCTTTCTTATCTGCCAAAATTTGTAGGTCATTATGCAGTTAATCATTAAGCAAAAGTATAGCACCCAAACTTCTAAAATGAAATAATATTCTGACGTGAGTGTTGTTGACCCCATGCACTATTTATAAGTCAGCTTGATGTTGTTTCCACCGATTCTGAGAGGAGATGGGAGCAGAATTGTGGTTTCTATAGCCTACATTTATTTACTGTGATGTAATCAGTGGTCTCTAGCTGTTTTAGAAAAAATAAAATATATATGGATGTTCCGTGAATGTTCTCATAACAAAATATTTTTATACAAAAACAGTCAAAACAAACAAAGTTACTGTTTTGAAGAGCAGAGCATTCAAAGTGTGATCTGGCAGCGATGTAGACTGTAGCTCTACATAAGACTTTTTATAAGCATTCAATGGTACTGCATAAAGACAGAATTGCAGGGAAGAGTTCATTTCTCACCAGGCTTGAATGCTAGGCTGAAGCCTTAATGTTTCTGATCTATCACTTGAATTTCTTTGGGATCTTTCTAGTTTGCATATCATACCCAATCCCTCCGAAGTCCAAGCAACTTTCTCTCTTTTTAGTTATTTGACAACAACCCTTAGGAAGAAGCGTGACATATCTGCAGAATCACAGGATGAGCCAGACATAGAATTATGACTATACTTATGACCTCATTCTAAATTTTTCATGGGTTTTTTTAGTTGTTTCTGCTCTCCTTGCACCTGCAATACTGGCTTATGCCAGATAGAGGCAAAGTCAAGACTTCAAACATCATCTGGCAAACCCAGCTTTTGTACTTCCCACCTGGTACAAGGACTTGCACTGAGCATGGGCCATGCTCAAACAAGGAATAATTTTCTTTTGATTCATACTCGCCTTCTGGTTTAGTGTCATAAGGGCAGTCTTCAATATAATTTTCTTCTAGCGTTAGAAAATGAAATTTTGTTTCCATTCATGATGAGTACCTGGGAAAACAGAAAGAATCAAACTCATTTTTCATCATGGGAATTTTGGGAAAGTAGATTCCCTACTGTTCCAGCAATAATGTTTTGGACAGGTGAACCCTGGAACTTTCCTATAAAGTGCAACAAGCTAAACCTATCAATCAGAAAATGCATTAGAGAAAGAGACCCCAGAGGAGACAACACATGAGAAAAATCTCTCTGAGACCTCTTTTTTGCTCCAAGGTAGAAAAAGTTGCTATTATGCATTTGCATTAAGGGGACTTATTTGAGGACTGGAAAGCTTCAGGTGTCTGTAACTATGGTGCGGTGGGTTGCCCTTGGCTGGATGAGAGGTCCCCACCAAGGCCCTCTATCACTCCTCTTCTCAGCAAGAAGGGGGAAGAAAATAAGATGGAAATAAAACCCTTGCAGGTTGAGATAAGACAGTTTAATAAAGTAAAAGCAAAAGGTTACATGCACAAAAAGAAAGAAACAAACACAAAGAGATTTTATTCTTTACTTCCCATCAGCAAGTGATGTTAGACCTTTGGTCACGTTTGGTCAGCTGTCCTGGCTGTCCTACTCCCAAGATTTTGCCCACCCTCAGTCTGTTGGTGAGGGGGGGATGTTGGACGTTCAGCACTGATGCTGTGGAACACTGCTTAGCAGTGGTGTTATCAAGGAGCAGTTATTTGCATGTAAACAATGTTTTTTCTTATGGCAATTCTACCTCGGTTTTGTCAAGAATGGAAGAGTTTTAGTAAAGATTACGAAAAACAGGCATGTGGGAGCCTAAAATCGTAGACATAGTCAATGGGAGATCAAAGATTGATTTATACATCGACTTCCATTATTTGTGTCTAACATGAGTTTGTTTTTGTGTAAATAGTTACTAATACATCTTTTGAACAACTGAGATAGGCAGCAGCTGTGTCTATAGGGATGAAATCAAATACTTGTTCTTCCAGCAAAGGTAATGTGCCATTCAGTGACTCAGAAATCAGTTGCACTGCAAAAATTATGACAATTTGACAGCTTTTTATCTGTAGACATCCTTAACATGGATGCAACCTGACACATAGTCTAGAATCCAGACTTTCTTTGGCTGTATTCTGTGTCTCAGTCTGTGTGACTGATAAAGCAGAAGATGCTCAGATCTCAAGACAGAGTGGCATGCAGTTCTGATCGTGACCAAAATCATTACAACTTTCTCCAAAATTACAGAAATGTAATCTTTGAAAGGGCTTTAAGATAAACCCTGGACAGGACCAGACATAGAAAAATATAATGCCCTGCTTCATCACACTGGTCAGGTGTGGGATACTTGTTATTAGGTGACTTAACATATCTTTGTTTGCTGCTTCTTATACCTAAATAGATTTTTCTCCTCTTCCTTTCTCTCTCATGATGCTTTGGGGGAAATTTCAGCTGTTTCCAGCTGCAATGCCTAACTGTGCACATAGAACACTATGTTTCATTTCAAGAAATCGGTTTTGTTTTGGTTTTAGAGTGTTTGGATTAAATCTGAATTTAAGGTTCAACTTCAAACCCAACCTTTTTATCCTTTCTTGATTAGTTTAGTTTATGTTCTTGCTTAGTAGTGGGAGATTAATTCAGATGCCTGCTCCTACTCAAGAGAAGGTTCAGCTCAGCCCTGTTTTTGCTCTTCTTCACTTCCTTGAGTCTACATTTATATTCCAAAGCTGTTTTAGGCAGAGAATTCTGTGAAGCTCTTCTATCAGTCCAAGGGTAAATGAGCCTGAAAATAAATCTTTCAGCAGATATAGGAAGTTCTGTTATTGAGTTGGACTCCATACAAATAACAGTGCTGTTTTTCTACACATGCATTTAATAATGGTTTTGAAATGATAAGTTTTACTATTAAAATACAAAGCTTTATGAAGTTTTAAAAGGCTTTAATTTTACTGATAAAATGGAAATGAACAGTTTTATCTTTGCAACATGAAAAATGAAGACTCTCAGAAAATCCTGGTCATAGTTTCTTGAGGAAAGAATGTCATACATTCCGCTCTTTGACTTCCTTTATGTGTCACTGCACACTCACTTTCATGTGCAGTTTATGTACAATTTCTGTTTAGGTTCAGCAGCACTCACAGAGAAGTAGGTAGGTATTCAGGAAGGGAGGAAATTTAATGAGGTTTCTTATCATATGAAAAGTCCTGTTGTCTAAGGGGAGGTTGAGACAAATCAGTTTGTTTAAAAGAGAGAAGAAAAGGCTAAGGGAGGATCTAGTTGTTGTCTTCAATTACCTAAAGGGATGGGAGCAGAGAATCAGGATTCTTTTCTACAGCAAAAGGGCGAGAGGCAACTGTCACAAGCTGCGTGGAAGGGAAATTCCAACTAGAT